>PVJO010020606.1:0-31659 GCA_004026905.1 Hystrix cristata
GATGGATTCTGTCTTAAACATCAGTGGAGAGTTAGGAGGAGGAAAAGGAATTTGAGATGAGCCTTGGAGAATGAATGGGAATTGCCATGGGGAAGGAAGGGGAGGTGGTGATTTATTTGAAAGAATGTTCCAGGCAGAAGAAAAATGCCGAGAGCGGGAAGATTTGTAGCAGCTGAAGGTTGGCCAGCTATCTGCAAGGCAAAGGGGGAAGAGGACACGGCCGAGAGTCTGAAGCCGGGGCACTAGACAGGGATAAGACTCGATCAGGCCCGACCTTGATGGTCTTCTTCAAGGTACCTTTTCATCCCCAATTTTAAAGGTAACTTATTAAACCCAGGCTGCCCACCACAGCGTCCTCTCTGGAGCTGAACACGAGTGGCTGAGGATGAGTGTGCGGACTTTCAGCTCCTGCAGCCTGCAGCCCGGTGGCCAGGCGCCCAGCCTGGTGTGCGCGTCCGTCCCCCCGGGCCCCGGGGGCATCTGCGTCCCCAGCCGTGTCAGAAGGTCTGACAAGCGCTCTCACCGTGTATATACTCAGATATGTGGGAAGCGCTACGGGACGGGGAGTACAAAGACAAATGGGATGTAGTCTTGGTTTGGAGAAGCTTGAAATGTGCGGGCACTTTGACTAGGAGTCCCTGGAAAGCAGCAGGTAAATGGCATTTCTCTTTCATTACGGCTGCTGGTGTTCTTCCCCGTCGAGCCCCGTGTTATCCCGGGCTCACGTACTCCTTAATAAATGGCCACTGGGCGAATGAGCCACCAGTCCCTGCACAGACTGGGACTCAGAGCAAGAGGAAATGTGAGCTGAAGCCAGGAGAAATCGTGCTCTTACCTGACAATGTCTCCAAACGCCGTCAACATGGGCTTGTTCACATACTGCAAGCCGTGCTTGGCACACAGGGACCTCACCAGTGGCGCCACCTTGTGGTAATTATGGCGTGGCATCGTGGGGAAAAGACTAAGGGGGCAGACAGGAGACTTGAAGGTTAGACCCCAAGCAGATTTCTTTCCTGTATTACCAAATAAAATCACTTCAGCAATGCATATCCATCCTCAACCTGGCCCAGTCCTTCTGGGAAGTTCAAAATCTCTTACCAAAACACTCTCATCTTATATTGTATTGCATCTGGGGGTCATCTAGGTGGCAAGTATTTGGGAAATGCTAATAGAAGAAATATTAGCTCCATTGAATATGGTTACTTTTGGCAAAGTCAAATGGGTTGTCTATCATTTGAATTACTTAGAAGAGGTGGACAGATCTTTCTGTCTCCCTCTATCTCTGTCTCTCTCTGTCTCTCTGTTTATCACTCTAACTCCTCCCTCACGGCAGGTGAGTATTCACTGAGGACTAGTCGTGGTTTCTGGGGCAAAGTTCTAAGGAAGCAATAAGAAGGGAGAAGATACTGGTCTTAGCCAAGGTTTTCCACTAATCAGCCAGGTGGCTTTCTAGGATTGTGACAAATTCTTTGACAAAATGTGAATGATAATTCTTTTTTTTTCTTCCTGAGGGTTTAAAGACTAAATTAAAGAAAAAAAAATGACAAAATCCGGCAAACGAGACCATTTTCTGTCTCTGAGTCTCCCAGATTTGGCTTAGAGAGAGAAGACGTGGATAGTGTTTCCCCAAGCATTCTGAGTGACTCTTCAAGTATTATCATTTTCTCTTTTTTTATTGTTGTCTACCTAATTGGCCCATTGGTTAACGTTTTGTCAGATACTATTTGCAAATTACATAAGGGAATTGATTCCATTGTTGATTATTTTGTAATTTTGAGTCTACAGTGGTAGATTTAATTTAAACTGTAATGAAATTTCAACACAACTCGGTCACCCAGTAGTGTGATTTTTCTTGGGTTTTACCAACAAACCAAATGCACAGAAAAACAAGTCACCAATTTCTAAGATTTTGTGTAGCTAAAACTAAGTTAGTGGTACTTTTTTAAGATTTTACTTCATTTTCTGACAGTGGTGACATTTCCTTCTTTCTCTTATAACTGATGCTAATAGAAAAGTTGTACATTCTAAAGATTCCTGATTAATTTTCCCACTGAGGTTCTGAGCCAGAGGACCCTACTTTGGACTATATTTGGGACTGTTATACATTACTGTCCTTTCCGCATCACAGAGTGTTTCTATGACTCACTGGTGCTCGATTTGGAAGTTCAGGTGGCCTGTGAACCAGTCATTGAAGAAGGACTGTTCAATATTACACGTGGCCAAGACCTGCAAAGAAATGGCTTGCATCAGATATCAGTAAATCCAAGTGTCAAAGAAAATGCTTATTTTGTTATTAAGTCAACCATTGGCACGTTTATTGAGTACCTATTTTGTGCAAAGACACTGTGAGGAATATTGCAGACAGTCACAGGTCTCAATACGTTTAACACTGAAATGGGCAAAAAGATATTTTGCTAAGAAGTATATACCAAATAAGAGCTATAAAAGAGCATGTAGGATTAGAGGGAGAAAAGTCATTATTGACTCCTAAACACAGAAGATTATGGGGTTATGAATGAAGACATTACAGATGAAGATGGGATTGTAGAATTAGGTGGAGATTGTAGGGGCGGATTAGCATTTCCTCGGAGTGCGTTTAAAGAACTCCCAAATGAGGAATAAGGTATCCAAGGATCTTAACCAAGTGTTCCGTGCAGATAAGCGCATTCCAATACCAAGAGTTTCCACTGTAATCTTACGTATTTTATCTTATGCATTTAAAAACATTATCCTGAGAGGAAGCACATAGGTTTCTCCAGACTCTAAAATTAAGAATCCCTACAAAGACATTTCATTCAGTGTCTTTTTATGATTTTACTTTAGCTGGCATGGTTGCCACTTTGAATTTTAATCGATGATTGTTTTATGTTAGTGTTACTTACAGTTCAGAAAATTTTGAGGCAGCCCAGGATATTTAATGGGCTCAACCAGGTCAAAATGATTTCATAATATTTCTAATCCATAATTTTCCTTTTTCATTCTCATTTTTTCATGCTTATTCGGTGGAATTTTCCAGAGGCTAAACATGACATGGCATTGCCCCTCTGGAAGTAACAGGTATTAGTTTTATCCTTATTATTTTAAAAGTAATGTGTATTTAAAAATTTCTCATTTTAAAATATAAATTGCAATCAACCTAACTTATGTAAACAAAAGCTTCTTGAGTTTTCAATAGCTTTTAAAAGTTAAAGTGTTTTTATTGGTTTTAGTCATTGTAAATGACACGGACGGCATTCGAGTGACCAGAACTCTAGTAGGTTAGTGGAAGGATTTTTCTAACTTCCTATACTAGCTATAAACACAAATGCCAACATATTCTTTTAATTAAATGTCTTAATATAACTTCATGCCAGCATCATTACAAGGTAAGGTGAATGGAGAAAGAAGACTAAGTGGTTCAGTATAATAGATATTTTCAGGGATATTGCAAGCAAGACAAGATGAAACACTAATAAATCCCTTCCATAATAAAATTACAAGGCAAGGAATCAACTAGGAAAATGTTTATAACATATATTACAATGTGTTCATATCCTTCTCTGCAAAGAGTTACTGAAACTCAAAAACATGAGAATACTCAGATAGAACAATACTTTAAGGGCATTGACAAACAAGTCACAGAAAAAAGAAATATAAAGAGCCAATAAATACTTGAAAAGAAATCATCCTAACAAAAACTCAATAAATGATAAATGAAAATTAAAATATAGACATGGTCTGTGACCAAAATGTGGGAGAAGCACTTGTCTGTACCCTACAGGGCTCCTTCGCCTTGGGTACGAGCTTGGAGAAGGAGCAGGATAAGAACTGGGTTCCCTCATTAGCACAGCCTGGCGGAAGGGGCTGGGTCTTAGGAGGTGGGGTGTTCTGTGTTGATCACAGCTTTATTAAGCATTGATGGCTTGTTATGCGAGCATGCCACGCCCCTCTGTGCAGTGCCCTATCTGCATAATGAAATGAGGTCCTTACTGGTGTAAAATTCATTCTGCAATTCTAAGAGTCTCAGATTCACTTGGAGGGCTTTGCACTGTGGAGACTAGAGGGGGTGTCATTCTACAATGTGCCTGATAGTAATTATTTTAATTCTCTTAGAGATACTCAATTCTATTGTAGCATGAAAGTACCCAGATAATTTGTAAATGAATGAGCATGACTGTGTCCCAGTAAAACTTTATTTGCACAAACAAGGAGTGGGGCAAATTTGGCCCCTGGATCGACTGGCTCTTGGTTTAGAGGAAAGACGCTAATCAAACGGCCTGGGAATAAGCCTGCTTATGTCACTGGTTAGTTGTGTGACCTTATATAAGTTACTGGACCTTTTTATGGCTCAGTTTTATCATCTTGTGAAGTGAGAATATGCCTGGTCCTTACTGCAGAATTCTTCACAGTGCCTGGTCCGTGGAGAACACTGTGTAAAACTGAGTTTTTCTTGTGTGAGGTGACCAGATTCTAAGTCAACGTGGCTTGGAGGGCTCTCCGCGAGGGTTTCTGTCCTTACCTGGGTGCTGAGCCAGTCTCGGTTTTCCTCTTTGCTCATTCTCATCGGTATGTGGCTCATCTGGGTAACATACGTAATCCAGGGACTTTCAAGAAACCTTTTGGGGAACAAAGGCAAGGAGTGGCGGCTTTAGGTGTTTGCTTGTATTTGTTGGGTTTGTATAACCCTTGGCAAAACTGGCCAGAAATTGGAGGAAACAAAAGAGGTTCCAAGGTTTCTGTAAAATAGGGGTCTTTCACATTCCTCTTTGATTCCCTTTCGATCTAGAGTTGACATACACGCATTTAGCCACCAGACTTGCCCTCTTTCCTAACTCATGGGATCAGTGTCTCCAGAGATTTCTGTAGCTCTAATGCAGGATGACAAAAGCCATCAGGTTCTCCAAGAACACCTGCAAAGTGGATGCCAGTCTGTGACTTGTCATTAGGCAGAGATGGGTTCAAGCTCTACCTTGGCACTGGGCTTGGTCCTTACGTGTTCCAGCACATTAGGCAGGTGATTAAATCTCTCTGAGCTTCGATTCCCTTAGCAGAAACATGAAGGTGATACTATCTCTATTGCTGGACTGCACCAGGATTATGTCCAACTAGATGACACACGTAAAGGCTGTAACAGAGTCCGATGCAGACCAGCTCTTGTTATCCTTATGATTATTTGGGATTTCAAACAGCAGTCAACAAAACAAGGAATAAATAAATCGGAAAGCTAGAGAGGGCTATTTAGGCAAAATGATGGTTTGAAGTTGTTTTGGTTTTGGGAAAATTCTCTAGTTACGAAGCAACCTTTAAAAACTGTCCTATCATGTAGGGCAGGAATTATAGTTTCTAACTAAATAAAAATGTGAAGGAGTTGGGGATAAACTGAAGTGCTTCAATTGGGAATAAAGTAAGTTAGAAAACTGAGACTGGGCCAATTCTTTTTGCAATTAGGTTTGTCTTGTTCAACTACTTTGGGTGTTTCTCCCCCCCCCCCACATTCCTTAAATACCTCAGCTCCAGGCCATGGGGCATCGAGTGGAAATCTTTGACTCATCACACACAGCTCTGATAAGGAAGGTAAGAGGACCGTCTGAGTAATGGAAGTTAAAGAATATTCTTACTTGACCAAATATATGAGCAACACGGTTCCAAAAATTCCATAGAAAGGGCTGAATGTGATGAAATGTCGAATGTAAAAGCTGCTGACAAATGCAATGTCCTGCAAGGAAAAGCGTTTGAAAATTAGGTGCCCCAAGCATTTCGTTTCCTTTTTGCTGGGCTGGGGTCCCTTCACGTGCTGTGTAAATCTTGTGTCCTGTTACTCCAGGAAGCTACATCTGGTAAGCACTAAGGATTTTTAGTTTCCCTCTTCTACTGGCCTAATTCCTACAATGAATCAAATACTCACCACCCAATACTTTCGAAGGTACATCACTTGCATGGATTGCAGATTGAAATACCCGGGCATGAGGAGGGGGAGTCCCACTGAAAGAGAATAACGAAGAGTAAATAAATGAGCAGAATGTGACCCCGGTGCCAGTCTGCAGCATGCCAGTCCCAGCCTGTCGGCCGTGAGAAAAGAAGCGAGTGGAGATCCTGGACGTCAGCCTGGACTCCACTGGGCCTTCCAAGTCCAAGAGGTGGAACTAGGGATTTGGTCAGCAGCTCAGGTCGAAGTTCCTACAGAGGAGCTAGGAAAGCATCGACAGTTTGAATCATTTTAGACGGGAGCATCCATGAAAGTCTTCTGCTGAGTGCTTTCAAGGCTTTTCTTTGCCTGTGGAGTGCTTCAGGGCCCCCTGCACCTCTGGGATTGGGTCGTGCTGCAGGGTGTTGGTACCGCAGGGATGAGGGAGGTGAGTTTACTCCCTGGCCAGAGCGTTACGGGCGTGCTTCTGCCCCAGCACCGAGCTTGTGGAGCACAGAGAGCCCCCGGCTTGGACAGAGACTATTTCCCCGGCCCAGCTCTTTTCTTGATTGGGCCTGGACCTTGACTGAGGAGGGCTGCAGACTCTCAACATAAAAGACTTCACTGCACCCCCCATTTAGAAACTTGAACCAGCACTAGCACAGATTCTGCATTCAAGGCCGCATCTCTGCGATGGTCTCGACCCCTTTCCAGTTCCCTTTAAAGCTCTACGCTGCCCAAAGAACTCACCATTTGTTCCTGCCCAAGCTTGCCTATAGGTGCCTGATCCCCCTTTCTTAGAGTATTTGTTACAGAAACTTAGAGCTATAAATTCTTTCTTTCTTCCTTTGAGACTTACCTTCCACCAGCCAGAGTCCTAGGAGCATCCCTCTGAAATGCTACCCTAAGAAGGATGCGCCTGTCTCCCAGCCTCTGCGGAGGGTCACAGCCTGACTCCCACAAGTGCCAATCAGCAGACAGAAGGCCTAACCAATCACTCTGACCAACGTTCCTGGCCTAATCCCACCTCTCAGCGTCTTTCAGCTTTACTCCTTAGTATGCCCAGGCATTGAAAAGCCTCTCTCCCACCTTTCGTTTCAGACAGCTGATCTCAGTTTTTGCTGAGTATCTCTCTCCTGTTGCAGAAGCCCGAATAAAATTTATCTTAATATCTTTCAAAATTTCCAGCTCTGTTTCTCTGGGATGGTTTGAGTTACGCCTTATCTGTACCCAGGGTGCTAAACTGGAATTTTAGGGGTAAGGTCACAGTGAAGCAGTTCTTGGGGCAGTGGGGTTTGTGAGGTGGGCATTCTTCAGTGAATCTGCACTCTCCACCCATCCCTCATACACTAAGGGCAGACTGTGTGTCACTGTAGGGAGGAGAGGCTTTTATTTTTTCACAAAAGTTCAGAAAAAGTAAACGTTTTCTTGTGCAACTACATATTCAGGTAGGGAGCAGTCAGCTTCCTTTCAAAATGAAGCACCAATGTCTCCACTCCTCTTTTGCAAGAGAAGGGTCAGAAGATGAGTGCAAGATGGGAAGACCGAATCCAGCTGTGGAAGAGGCAGCAGAGATGAGTGGCACATTTCAAACCATCTAGTGCATGATCCTCAGCATGTCACAGGTGGTTGTCAGTGGCCCACACATGGGCAATTTGCATCATCTGCGGGGAGTTTCTCAGCCTCAGCCCTGCTGGAATTTGAGGCCAGACACTTTTTTGTGATGGGCTGTCTGGCACAATGGAAAATGTTTGGCAGCATCCCTGTGTTCTACCCAATGGATGCCAGTATCACCCCCCATCAGTGTATCTCTAGACACTGACAGATGTCCCCTGTGAAGAAAACTGCTCCCAATTGAGAATCATGGGTTTATAGACATGGTTTAGTTCCCTACCTGATTTTGATTTATTTCCCAAATGTGCAAGTGTGCCTTAGACGAGCAGATTTCAGAGTCCCTTAAACATTTCTTTGTGAGCTGTCACGAATTTGATTTTGGTTCAGGGCAAAGGCTCTTTGCTTATGATGTTCTTTCATTGGTATCGGAATTGCTCAGCGAAGCTTATTTGCTTTCAGACTTGGCAAATGTGCCTACATGTAGATACCTACATGTGCATCTCATATATTCTAGGTCTGTATGTAGGTTGTGGGAACCGCAAGCTTTCCTCACACAGAGGCTGGAAGAGTGACTTTCACTTCTGGCTTCTACTTTTTCTGGCAACTCACTATATATGCTTCAGTATTACTTTCCCACCTCTTTTTCCTCTCTACACAAATACCAGTATTCTTTTGTCTTGATTGCATTTAGCCTTTCCACTAGGTGAGTCCCAGACGCGGGTCCTCTTGGTTGGCGTGGTGCCTTCCACCCTCATGGGTATCTCCTTCCTTCCGTCCCTGTCCAAAGCCCAGAGGGACGAGATGCCAATTAAAAAGGTCTGTTTGCTTTTCCGTCTTTCCTAGTCAGATTTTCACACAGGTAAGACTGAAAGAAGATGCGCTGATTTTCTGTGACGGTAAGACACAGGCTGGTCTCTGCAAGGCGAGTCTAATGATGCCTCCTGGCTGGACGAGTGCTTGCATTAGGGAAACAGAGTGACAGGGAAAGTGGCTCTGGGAGACTCACCCATGTAGAAGTACAGATGCTGCTTTTCATAGTCGATGTATTTGATTTTCCTCTTGCCGTACTGAATGGAAAGAGAATAAAAATAAAATAAGAGACAATAACTCTGGTCATCATTCTCAAGTGTGTGTGTATGTGTGTGTGTGTGTGTGTGTGTGTGTGTTTGAAATCTCTATAGACAGAGCCATGTAATTAGTGTTCCTTGGCTGTCAAACCTGAAATACTTGAAGAACCAGAACTGGGATAGGAGTAAATATTGTGGCATCTTTTTGCTTTAATTAAATGTAGAAATTCTTGCACAGATGGATTATTCCATTTTGCGATGAGGATTTTGATCTCTTTTTAAAAATCCTTATGGAAATCACTTTGAAATTTGTCCTCCTTAAAAAAAAAAAACAAACAAAAAAGAAAAAGAAACTTGTCCTCTTATGTGCAGTGGAATGGAAACCGAACAGGAGAAACTGTGATGATGAGTTTTTCTAGTTCTTCTTCGACTGTGGTATCAGGATTCTACTTGAAGCAGGATGCTTTATTTCACCCAATGGAGACTGTTATGACTTAGATCTAAAATGTCCCCCCCACCCAAGTGTCATGTGTTGGTTCAGAGGTGGGGCTTTTGGGAATTACTGGATCATGGGGGCACTCTACCCTGAGTATATATTTTCCCCTTTATTTGGACAGTAAGGTTGGTCCATCCTTCTCTTGCTGTCCCACATAAAACCCACATGGGGATGAAGTAATAGTAGCCATTTTTGGTCACTCCCCAAACTCCAAATACCTTAGCAGTAAGAAACACGGAAGAGGGACTAGGTAGAAAGTGCTTGGGAATGAACAAACCTAGATGGCTGGTTGAGTATTACCCTGCAGGAGGATTCTTAGTCTTGCCAGACATCAGCACAGAATATAGACGATTTGATCAATGTGTGTTAAGAAATCGATGTTTGAGGAAAGTACTAGAAAGACTGTCAGCAAAGAAGGAAGGAAAGAAAAGCTCAGGACTCAGCAGGAATGTTTTCGATGCAAATCTACTGAATTTTAGAGCTTAAACAAGTTTGAGTAATAGCGTGTAGCGTGGCCTTAGAAGCAGAGCAGGTGCAGCCGTGGAAGCCGGAGCGGGGGCCTTCATCATTCAGGAGGACACAGCCCACGTCCTGAGGAAGCCTCTCCAGAAGGCACATCTGGGGGCAGTCAGGGGCCTTGCTTCAGAAAAACCATTAGCAGACTCAACATACTACAATTCTGAGATGAACACCGAAGTCTACAAACATCAGGAAAGGCCAATGTGTTGATGGGGCTTTGGCAAAAGCACCTGATTTGTGACCACAGTCAACAACTTTCAACAATACATACAAGCAGAAGACTCTGTTTCCTATTTCAGCTGCAGGAGAGAACAAGCCTCCCAAAGTTGGGAAAACTTGTTTTCAAGAACTTGCACGAGTCTTGGTTTATGTACTAAATAGTTTCAGGCCACAGCTGGCAAAACCAACCCCTTATTTTTTAGCATTCAAGTTTTTCTAGAAGACATCATTGTCTTCCTAAGTACCCAACTCTCAGGCTCAGTCATTTTGCCTTGAGGAACGATATTAGAGTGGTGTGGTCCATACATAAGTGAATATGAACTAAAAATAAGAGCCTTGGCTTTCATAATGGGCTAGCACTAGTTGAGATGGCGAGGTTTTTAGATGTCTGTGGTCTAGGGCTTATCGAATGTGCTGATGATCTTGTCCCCATGAACATCTGGCACATTCTTGCTAGGTTTTGGAGAGTCACGCCACCCCCGTTCCAGTCTCCGACTCGGGCTTATGTTGCTTCAGGGGTGGTGATGAATGCTGGGCGGGGACCCGCCTGTTACTGGGATCGCTCAAGCGGGTGACACAGGTTATCATACCGCTCTAGGGAGGTGGGCCAGATGGCCTTAGGGTGATAGAGTCATGACTCCAAGTCTATATCCTGGACCTAAAGGAAAAAGCAGTGCGGGAAGCCGGAATCCTGATCTTTGCAGACGAGAAAGGAAGTTGCTCTAGGCAATACTTCAGGAACTTCCTTGAGCGTCTGGGACAGTTAAACGTACCTTGACAGGCTGCGAATCTCCAAGCAGAAACAGTGGACCCATATCAATATCTGGATCTTTGGGGTAGATGTTTGGCTTTACGTGATGTTGAAAGTGTCGGTAATTCCACCAGTTTGCAGACAGGCCCTAAGAAAAAGAGGGATGATTAGTTAACAGAATTTGCTCCCAGAATACCTATAACTGTCAGCGTTTTCTGTGTGCACCCTCAAAGTCAAGATGCTTAAATTTCTTGACCTTGTTCCCTCCGCTGGCACAGAGCAAGGCTCATTGGACAGAGCTCATGAAGAAATAATCCTCGAGTACAGGAACAGAACTTCAGGCTGAAACAGCTCCTGATCATGAAAAGATGAAAACCGGCTGGAACGAATTGTTTCTCTATTCTTTTCTTGTTTGATTCTTGATTTAGAAAGTTCTGGAGGTAGCAGGAGCAGAGAGTATTATTTCCGTTTGACACATAATGAAGCCTCAGCGCCAAGACTTTAATTAGTTCTGGGGAAAGTGGCCCCAGGTATCCTACTTCAGTGAATGTTTCAAAGAATTGTGAATCTGGAGTGATCTCCTGGGGGGCGGTTGGCTGAGATCATTGCACATCCCAGCTTCAATGTTCTCATATAAACTAAGTGAGGATAAAACATTTTAGCTGATACTAAGCTTGAATCACCTCTGATTAGTTTGTGATTTGTTTCTCTCTCTCTCACTGAAAGTCTGAAGATTTTAATAGAGGAAGCGATTTGGAGTGCATCAACCTACTTTCATACACTAGATAGAGAAAGGCTGCTGTGTGGTTTGGGCAAATCCCCCAACCCCTTGAAGCTCAATTCCATCTTTAGGAAATGCACTATTATGACATTTATCTTCACAGGTGGCTCAGGGAGGTATGACACACTGTGTGTACAATATTTGTGCATTGAGATGTCTGCTTTATCCTCATCTGTGTTAATCATTTACAGAATAATAAGCAGAAAGGGTTTCTTTGTTGCCATCCTTCCATGACTAGTCTATACAAGTCTTAGATCCGTACTGTCCAATGAGGTAGCCACTAGCTCTAAGTGACTAGCTGAATAGGCTGTCAGTGTAAATTGCACCCTAGATTTTGAAGATTTAGTATGAAAAAGGAAAAAAAATACCATTGATAATTTTACACGGATACATCTTGAAATAATATTTTGAGTATATAGAGGATAATAATGGTACCTTTTCAAGTAATCTTAAAATGATATATTATACTAACGTGGCCAGGGTAGTATTTCTGCTGAAGGATGCTGCCTGAGACGCCATGTCTCTCTGGTGGAAGGAACATTCCCACATATTAGTACAGTCTTTTCATAGTTCATAGAGTCGGCAACGCTCCACCCATCCCCAACCATTTGGAGGGGAGTTCGCCTCTCACCTCTAACACTACCCAACACTTTTAGAGTAGAGTCTCTGCCTTTGGCTCTGATCTCTCTCCTGATCTCATGCCTGAATGGGCAGCCACTTCCCAAATATTTCCTTCTGGATATCTCACAATATCTCAAACTCAGATTGGACTCATCGGTTTCCATTCCCCTGTAGGAGCCCATTGTCCTCGGTACTTCACCCGCCAAATTGCATCTGTGTCATCACCCTTAGCATTGTCCAGGCATTTATTTATTTCCCCATTCATTATCTAATTTGAAGTATGTCCCATATGTCAGATACTGAGCTAAGCATTTGTGATGTCAAGATAGACTTGATAAAATGGGGTTCCCACACTCGGACACATATAATCTAATGGAAACAGTAGAGAATTAAACAAGAACAACAAGATAAGGAGTAATTCTCTTTTTAAATTAAGTCCTCTTGGAGCTGACGTTTTGACCTCTTCTACCAGCTGACTGTACTTTCGGCAAATGTGTATCTGTGGTGATCAGCGATACAGCTTTTGATTCTCAATACTTCAGGGGGATCTTGACAGGACAAGGCCCTAGAGATCCGAACAGTGGCCAGCCAGGACGGGTGTGATCCGAACGAGGGAACCAGCTCTGCCCAGGCCTCTCTGTCTGGAAGACCCTCCCCCACGTAAAGAAGAGCTACATCACTGCCAAGTGAGGGCCATCACCTGCGTGCTGGCTGGCCGCCCACTGTGTTCTGTGTAGGAACGACCCGCCGCCATTCCTCAGGTTCAAGTTAGCTTCTTTCGTGGTGCAGAAGAACATGGGCGTCAGACTGGTGTCAACCTGAATTTAGTCATCTACTGGGAGTGTGGGTTTGGCAGTTTCCTCATGGGCGGGGTTACTGAGAAGATTATAGGAAGCGACGTGCTTGATGCTGACTGTCCTCTGCCACCAAATGTTTCAGGGAGATCTTGACTTCAAATACTCGGCTCCATTAACCTGGGAGCACCACGTAATTCTTACTGTTTTCAAAATTTGTATATTAGAGGATGGAGGCAGGGGGTTGAGAAATATGCTACAGGAAATCCATTTTGAGTTTAGTGTAGTTCAAGTATCCCTTATTGGCAGCTTGCAACTACAACTGTTTTGAATTTCAAATATCTTTTGGATTTTGAAATATTTGCATAACAAAATGAGATTTCTTGGAAATGAACCCCAAGTCTAAACATGGAATTTTTTTATGCTTCATATGCACCTGATCCATATAGCTGAAGTTAATTTCACATATTTTAAATAATTCTTTTGCATGAAACAAAGTCTCATGGTGTGGAATTTTCCACTTGTGGCTTCATGTTGGTTTTCAAAAATTTGGGGATTTTGGAGCAATTAGGATTTTGGATTTTCAGATTCGGAATTCTCCAAAAGTCCAAAATATTTCGTTTCAGTGGTGCTTTTTTTAATTGTACCTACACTGCAAAGACCAGAACTTATATATATTTTTTATAGCTGTGAATGAAAATCCTGAAGAATCTCACTAGTGTCTGTGCCTTTCCTGGCATGAGGGAGAGGACTTGATATTAAGTCAAATTTTGAAATTTTAAATTGAGATTCATGCAAAAGTCAGAATGCAGCTGCTTCTAATTTCCCTTGTCACCTCCTTCCCGGCCAGCTTTCTATCCCACAGGTAATTTTCTCTTCTGCACACAGCTGAAGCCTATATTCATTCTGTTCATGAATCAATGGCTCTCATTGTTAACGTCAGAAGACTCCCGGTTTGCTTTAAGAGCTGTCTCGCATTTTCTTATTTGGTTCAGAAGCCATCAAGGTTATTTAGACTCATTCCAGCTAGGGAAAATTCTTTCCGGGTACTCCATAGATAAAGAGCAGTGTTCAGCTTTAGGCTCACGAGAAAGAACTGATTTCCCTAAGTGCCAGCGAGGGTGGGGCTGATCGGTCATATTCCAGGATGGTACCAGATCAACTGCCAACTGCATGGAGGGTGGATGAGCCTCCCTTCCTCCAACTCCTCAGCACAGAGTGGTGAGAGTGGAAAGGTCTGCAAAGACACAGGAGATGACTCTGCTTTTACTCTGTGGGAAGTACTTCTGAGTCCAGAACCTCCCCATCTATCTAGCAGGGGTGGGCAGAGGGTGGGCGAGTGTCTACAGGGATTTTCTGATTAAAAGAAATTTGTCACATGCGATGACATTTTATCATACATTCTAACCATTTTGAGGGGCAGATATATCTCTAATAGGAATCCAAAATCCAGTGCTGTGCTATTTAATCTACTTCCGGCTCAGTCTGCTCAATGGAGGAGATGGCAGGCAAGAGTAGGTGGCTAAATATCTTGCAAGTCAATGATGCTGTAATTTATGGTCTAATTCCCTATCTGCTAACACCAGCCTGGTTAAACATTTTTCTTAATGATTTTTGATCCTCATTTTGATTAGGAAAAGGTTGTACATAATATTCCTAACAGCTGACAATTACTAAGCATTCCCAGGCACCATGTTACATGCGACACAAGAGTGTATCACCCTAACACCAGCCCTCCAGGCAGATAATATCAGTCATCCATCCACACTGAACAGCTAAAGAAACTGGAGATCAGACCCACTCAGCTAGTGAGTGGCTGAGTTGCCACAGGAGGCAGCTGCACCTCTGGAATGGCTCCACTCAGCCCCGGATGCAGCTAGCTTCCCTGTGAGATTTCGCAAACAGGCCGCCTCCCAGATCCCACCGGAAATGGATTTAATCAGAACATCAGTGGTGGAGCTGGTCATCGGCGTTTGTTTAAATGTTTCAGGCGCCTCCAAATGATAGCCAGAGTGGAACCCGCCCTGTCGAAGCCGGGACTATCATCTCTCCAGTCAGCAGCTTGCAGACACTGGCTTTAGTAGTCAACCCCTTTGAAGATCCATCTCAATTTAAGGACAAGATGCTATAATTCCCTCCCTGTGAAAATGCCATGAGCCTGAAGGAGCTGGTTCTGAACTTGGCACTCAGCAGGCCCTCGGCTAATGGGAGTTCCCGTCTGTCCTCCCTCCCTGCCATTTGCCGTCTGTGGTTTCTGCTCACCTGGCTGCGGGCCAGGCTCCTCATCCCCTTATTAGTTGGCCGCTTCCAAGCTGCCATAGGCTGGGGAACCAGGTAACCAGGTTCTCTTTGTGTTTATTTTTAAATAACAGACAAACCCTCTGTGTTAAAGAAGAACAAAGACGCTCTGAGACAGTGCCCATGAACTTTTCCTTGAATGCAAGGATCGGCTTCAGTGGAAGGCTCAGCGGCCTGGGCCAGAGCGCACAGTTGTGGATCCTAGAGTTATGGAAAAGCAGACATTTTGCTTAACTCTTAATATTGCAGATGATAACACTGAAAGCCAGAGATGAAACACAGTTTACAGCAGACCACACAGTGAGCAGTGTCAGAGCCAGCCCTAAAAGCCTAACACCCTGTACCCTTATCCTGGCTACGCACTCCTTCACATACTGTTCAGTCAACACACACTCACTGAAGACCTACATGCCAGGAGCTCTCCTGGTTCTGCGTAGACGGTGTGCCTGCCTGTCAGAGCTCATGTTAAGAGGTTCACACTAGCTCCCACCACTGCTACTTGCTTCTTCTAGAAGTCTAGGGTTTGCAACTTGCAAACCCTGGAGACATCTTACCTAGAGACGTCTGGTCTCCCCTGACTGTTAGTTCTCCTTATTTCCATCTGTTCTCCTGTATCTGTTCCTTTATTTCTTTAGCCTCACCCTTCCAAACCTAACCTTGCCTCCTGGACTTCCCAGCAAAAAGGCACATCCCTTCTTAGACTATTCCCATTAGTGATTCTGCAGTGCCCATCTTCTTGTTTTATTCAAGACACAGACTTTCTTCTGTAAAGTGCTTCCTTGGGGCGAAGGGGTGCCAGGAATTCTACCAAATAGTCTGTCAGACTCATGAAAAATGGAAAGGCTTTTAAATAAGAATAAACATTTTCTTCAGTAAGCATATACTTTGTGGCACCATTTTGCACATCAGTATACATAATCTGCATCATCAGTACCATTGCGTTTTTTGTGGGGTGTTGTAAGCAGGTTTCACCGCTGGGCGTGGAGACAGGGTGCCCCTGCCTTGGGATGTGATGCCAGCAGGCCCCCCATATCCTGTACCTTGAGGTGACACATGACGAACTTGTGCATCAGATGGTTCCACTTAGACTTCTTAAACATGGACAGGTGTCCTATGTCGTGCTGCAAAAATGAGCTCTGAGCCTGGGAGAGACAGAGTTGTTAGGGAAACTGGAAGCCGAGGAGAAGTCGGCAAGTCCTCTCTCGAGCGGGCCGGAGCCTGCTGGAGAGCAGCGCAAGGTCTCATCTGACCGCGCGTCATGCTGGTCCTCGCCTCCCTCCTTTCGGGCAGGTGGTTCTCCTGGCCCGGAATATTCTCCTTGCCTCTGCCCACATCTCCCAGTGTAGACTGCAGAATCCAGACTTTGAAGTCAGACAGATTTAGGTCCTCCGTCAATTACGGCTGCAGGACTCCGGGAGCACCCCAGCGGCCGGAGCCCCGAGTCGCTTATCTGATGCACGGGGATAATGCACCGACCCGGCCGGGGCTTTTGTGCAGTTTACTCAGTGTAAGGTATGACTCACGCTAAGCATTAAACACATAAGTTTTTCCTTCCCAATTTCCAAATGTTGCTTTTCAAAGAATAAAGCAAGTTGGCTTTTCAAGAAAAAAAATCGGTGTAAAAATTCTGGAGCATCAAAAGGCATTTGTGTTAATTCTCCACAAAATCTTCCCCAGTTGTTCCACTGAGAATTAAATGCCCTTTTCTGCCCCAACAGCGGCACACGTTGCCACCCTGCTGGCCGTTGTCCTTTCCCCGCCACAGTGTGTTCAGCTGACCATTTCCCTCCCTGGGCGACCCCTTTCTTATGTGCTGCGTGTATGTGAAGTTCCCTCCGACCCACAGCACAGCCTTGTGCCGAGAGGACCCTGTGTTCAGGGACTCGTGTTGCATTCAACAAAGATTCATCAAGTGTCGCTAACTGTCCTCTGTGAAGGAACTTATCTGCTTCTATTCTTGCGTACCAAGGTGGAGCCTCTTGAATAACTCATGGTCTGATTCCTTGGTACTTTTTGGTAGGTAAATAAATGAATGAGAAAGATGAGTATTATATAGCCAAGGACAGAAGTTGAATTCCTGAAATTACAGGACTAAAACAGGGTACACAGAAGCAGCCGCCCTTAGTGAAGCTCTGTGGTGTATGTCAGACACTGTGCTCGGTATGTTTAACGTGTTCAGTCCTCTTCAGATTAATTCCATATTCATTAGTATTCTCATTTTGGAGACAAGAGAACTAGGGCCCAGATAAATTTAATGACCTGCAGAGAAGTGTCCCGCTTTGCCTGTTAACAAGCGGGCAGCTGCTGACACCAATCTAAAGCGAGAAGAAACATCACCAAGGTTTGCCCTGGGCCACAGCCTGCCTCAGGATAGCTACTTACCTGCGAAACTGTGAGAAGAATGGAGATGAGCAGGGTAACAGTCCAGCCATTGCCAAAATGACAGAGGATTAGCCAGGCCAGGAATTCTAAAACCAAGATCTGGGCAAGGTGGAGAAAGAAGAAGCCCAGGTTGGCATCAAACATGTGCATAGCCTCTAACGTCCTGCGCAGTTCTTGAAAATCTTCCACCAGCTGGGGCTGTGAAGGGGACAGTCAAGGGCCGTTAGTTCCTTCAGGGGAAAGAGAACACAGTGAACCCAAGGAGTAATTTATTTTATTAACTCAGTAATAAAATTTCATCAGTAGACCTTTGTGAATATGAACAGAGTTAACTGTCCAGAATTTAAAACAAAAGAAACAACGAGCAAACAAATTAAAATCTTTGATACAAGGGGATCATCCTTTTGTTGGTTTTTAAAAGTTTTTTATTTTTCTTTTTTTGAGGAAGATGAGTAGTGGATTCTCTTCTCCAACTGTTAGGGAACTCAGTGAGAAGTAGTTGTTTTGTGGACAGAAGGATCATTCGCGAGACACCCAAGCTTGATGCTGCCTTTCAAGACATCGGTATGATTTGGGCACCAGCTGAGCTCTGGTTACGTGCTGGGGAACGTGGGGCTCTAACGAGTCAGCACCAACCATAGTTACTGGTATAATTAGCACAGTACCTTGCTAGTCCTCAGCTGCTGGACCTGAACAGAAGCCTGTTCTGTAGAGAATGGCGAGCACAGAACAACACAGTCCACTTAGATTAGCTCTAAAGCTAGGTTTTTTGAGGGCTTCTCAGGGGATACCCAGAAATGACAGAGGTATCCCTGGCGCTGATGTGCGTTGGCTGGTCAGTAGCCCTGCGTAAGTGTGCTGTGTATGTGCATGTTCGTGGACAGCACCAGCTTCCGTTTACCAGCTTGCCACATCATTCAGGGGACCATGCAAGGGCTGAGAGAAATGTCATTTGCCTTAATGACTGTGATGGGTTTGAAACCAGGACAGCTGAGAAAATGACCAGGGTGTGAGAAAAAAAGTAACAGGGTTGTACAGTTGTAAGAAAAGAGAAAAGCTGGGAATAAAAAAGAGTTGTGAAGGCAATGCTCGGAGTCAAATTCTTGTTTGAGATTTTGCTGCTACAACTTTGAAAGTTTCCACTGATCACCAAAAGTTTGGACTGTCTGCTCTCTCAAGTCCTGGTCGGCCTTGGAATTCTGGTGGCCAGAAATGATTTTAATGATGGTCTGGTATTAATCAGTCTTCTCTAGGGTTGCTCCCAGCCTGGACATCTTTTCCAATCAATTGATTGTACAGGAGTAAAAAGTCCTGGAATCTAGGAGGGCAACCGGCTTGAATAGTCAGCAAGGCTGTGACCAGTGCTGGTCTTCAGCCCGCACCTCCCGACACCCACTTTCACTCTCACACCCAATTTTCCCTAGATAGCAACCGGAGTGCATGGATGTGGGAAAGAAAATTTACAGTAGATGTTTATCTTCGGAGACCAACACTGTGTTAGGTAATGAGTATCTTATGGCTCTCCACCATTAGTAGGATTGTCTTCTCCCTACAGAACATTTTTAGGGATATTGATTGAGCTTTGTATCGTTTTTCTCTTTTTAGCCTAGAACCACATTCCCCATATGATGGGGATATATCTGGAGGTTTTTAAGTTACTAATACCACCATTGGGTTCATGATAATGATAATATCTAAAATGTATTGAGCATTTACTGTGTTCTCAATACTTGAAATGATTTTTTTCTTATCTTCTCAGGAACTCTCATGAGACTGGTGATATTGTTGCTATTTTACATGCGGAGAGACTGAGCCACAGAGAGGCGTAGGGACTGGCAGGGTTGGGGTATGATTTCAGGCCATCCACCCTCACAGCCCAGTGTTCTAGGCAGGGCTGGGCTGCCTGAGTCCTAGCTGTGTAGGAAGAAGATGGGGCTAAGGAGTGAACGCGTTAGTCTCAGACCTGGCCAGAGCCACTTCTGCGTCTCCCGGCTAGTCCTGCCCCTTTTACTCCCTATGTGAGTCTGACTCCTCATTTCTTAATGGGCAAAGAAAGCCCTCACTCTATTTCACATGGTATTTGGGTCAGTGCTTTGTGCAAATTATTTCCAAGAAACTAAGAATCAGACAAATATAAGTTCTTATAAAAATAAATTGCAAAAATGGATGGAATTGTTCAGTGTTAAGTAAAAGCCCTTTCGGGTTTATGTAAAACCACCCAAGTGAATTTTTAGTCTTACTGAGGCCCGGTCCTTTAGGAGATGGTATTTCGCATAGCCCAAACAGTAAAGAAAGATTGGCATCCATACTGAAGAGCTGGGGGCCAGAGAGAAGTGATTTAGTGTCACATTTCTGTAGTAAACCAGCTGCGAGTGTTTCAGAAAGTGATTTATTCTCCAGGAATGATAATGTCTCCAAATGTAAAAAGAGCACTAGTTAAGATATAATTACATCTTTCCTTCAGCAACTATTTATGAGTTTCTTATTACATGTCTCATCCTGGTCTGCGGGACACAGGGTAAGCAGGAGAGACGTGTTCTCTGCTCTCATGGAGTTAGTTTAGTAGGGAACATAGGCGTAGGCATCAAATCCATAACTGCCAGGAGTCATTGAAAAAAACGTATGTATGCTGCCTGGCAAAGCCATAGAATTCCCGTGGAGCGCAGGGCTGGGAATTCTTTCACAGAGGCTGGAGACTCCTGAGGATGTAAGCGGGTCATCGCTGGGAAAAGTGCAGACTCTATTCATCCACAGGAGTCCCCTGGGCCCCGGGTTTCAGTTACCCTCCATCAGTCGTGGTCCAAAAATATTAAATAGAAAATTTTCATAAGGAAGTAACTGATCAGCTTTGAATTGGGCACCATTCTGGGTAACAGGATGAATTCTCCCACTGCCATCTTGCTTTGTCCTGCCTAGGGTGTGAATCATCCCTCTGTCCACGTAACCACTCTGTACACTACCCTGCTGTTAGTGCCAAACTGAAACTGTGGGAACAGAACCACAGATAAAGGGGTACAACTGTAAAGGAGTGGATTCTACATATGTCAAACTCATGCTATCCTCTTTGGAGCTTCTTCCTGGTTATCATCAGCTCTCACAGTATCAAATTGCTCATATGTAGGATTCAGTACTGTCTATAATTCCAAAATTTACTAAGAGTCTTAGAATGTATTCTCTGGATAGGAGAGGGAACGCCCATCCTCTTTTGTGAGCTTACTCAGACAAGACAGCTACTTTTATTTGTCCCCTACAAAAACCAGTCAATTTGTTTCCAAATACATCTTGTCCTCAGGGTTCCACACATGTGGATCCTGAGATCTCACTTACGTTTTTGTTTCTCTCTTGGCTGGGTTCTCCTGGGGCGAGCTCTCCAACGAGCAGTGGCTTCAGGTACAGCTTCACAATGTCAAGATCCAGATGCATGGCCCTGAAGGCATCCTGTAGACCAGAGAGCTCTGTTAGAAGTTCAGGGGAGACATGATTATCCACAGAGTGGCTTGCATACCTCTTCTTGTACTCAGCTTGGGACCCAGCACAGACTCCAAGTACAGAAGATTTGCTTCTGAATCCAGGTCAATGCTTCCAACCGATGGATCAGAATTTCCCTTGGGATCCTTCTATGAAGGTGTAATGCTTGAGATCTACTGCCTTCATGTTCTGTCTCTCTAGACTTGACCAATACAGCCAGGCTATCCTGGACCATTGCTATTGATCTTACTGAGCACCAGAAGAAGTAGTTGCTTCGTTTTACTGGCCATGGAGAATCTTTAAAGACCATCGTGGTTTTAGTTTGGCAGTTGCTTACACTCTCCAAGGTGTGCAGTCACCAGATCACACAAGTGGCTATGCAAATCACATCTTCTGTTGGGGGTTCCCTCTTGGTTCTTGGCCAAAGCCCTGAAGAATTAGGTCCCATGAGTTAGTTATTTCCAGAGAAGGATGGATAACTTTGACGATAATGGCTTAAAGCAAAGACATGAGGGCTCATAGGAGTGCAGTATTGGGCCCTGGGTTGTGGCAAGTAGCCCACTCTTGGCTAAATTTGTCCCTGCAGGGCTCTCATCACTCCATAAAAGTGCTGTTGCTAAGTAGCAGTTTCACATGGCTGTGAGAAGCACTGGGGTTCCTCTGTCCTGTTGTGCTTAGAAGTCAAAGACTTCCCTCCCTCGTATTTATGCAGATTTTGGGAAGAAGGATTCTACAAGAGGGAGATTCTGGACTTCCTGCTGTTATGGCTTTGGGGTGAGAGTTATTAAAATAAAGAAGTATAGTTGTAACTTGAATACATACAAAGCCATAAAATACTCCGAATTGGTGTTAACTGCACAGCATGAATTCAGAACACAGACCCCAAATCCAGTCTTCCCACACCTAAAGTGTAGCTTTTCCATTACCAACTGTGTCCTGTGGCCTCTTCCCTAATCATGGTGAATGATCGCCCCTCGATTTATAAAGCTATTATGAGGATTAAATAAATTAAGTAGAATGATGATTGACATACACAAAATTTGCAGTATTTATTGTCTTTCTTATATGCATACTTCTAATGATGAGAACCTCCCACCTATCTTCTCTTTAATACAGCAATTCAGAGATTCACGTCTTACATTCTAATATCTTATGTGGAGTGACCTCTGAATTATGCTAGGGAACATAAGAAATCCTACATTTCCAAATCCCGAAGTAATTTTGGATATATCCAAGATCTATCTATGCGCCTACTTGTAGGCTTATATAATGAATGAGAGAACCAAGAGGGTTCAATTGCAACTCCAGACTCACTTCTCCTAAGGGTCTAGAGATGAAATGATAGAAAAAGGGCTTTAATCTGCTAGAACCTGGCTGGTTCTACTGACCATTCTGTTTTTGCACATTTCTTCCCACAGCCTTGGGAAATGATGAGCGATAGTAATAAGCTTAGTTCCCCTACACAGGAAAAGAATGACTGAGTGAATAAGAAAGTGACTGATGTATCTCGTGAAGACTCACACCAAAATTGTCATGTTCTGCTTGCTGTTTCAGAGCAGTTTAGAGAAGAATACATCGTGATGGATCCAGGTGAAGGCGCAGAACAATGTAGTCTAGTGCAATTTCACTCTAGAGTAGCTGATAGTAATACCCTTCTGAGATCACTGTTTTTGTTCTGTCCCCAGGAAGCTTTACAGGTCAGCACTGAAGAGCTACAGAGTTTTCCAGAACAGCAGACATTGATATACTATGTGGAAATTTGTCATTGCAGTAATGGGACCTAACAATAAAGGAGTTTAGCTAGTCTCATATAGTCAAGATTTTCTAATAGAATCCAGAAAGCGAGTTGTGAAATCCCTTGCTGAAAGTCCACAAAACAGGTTCTGTCACCCACATTCTTGGGCAAGTACGTTCCTGCTGGGAGAAGGAGAGGAAATAAAAATGAAGAGAAGATGGTAGAGCCAGTGTTTACAGAGTAGATCCTGCATACCAGCCTCTCTGTGGGCCACCTTCTAGCTATTTCCTATTAATTCTGTGAGGTTCCATCATTCTGTTGTACAAAGACACCAAGTCTTAGAGGGGAGAAACATTCTGCCTCCAAATGCCACATGAATAGTGGAGCCGGGATTTGAATTCAGGGCTATGTAACTCTAAAGCAATGAAACCATAAAGCCCATGGCAGCTTCAACATACAGGCTTCTTTTTCTAAAAGGCATGGTGGTAGATTGCTTTGAGATGATGCTAAAATCAGTGTTTGCTGGGCAGATGGTAATGGTCTCTCCAACCTTAGGTTTAAATCATGCAAAGCACTTCGCTGTGGCTTGAATCTGCCTCTCCACAGCTTTCCCACATCGCCTCCTCCACTGGGGGCTCCTCATTCATAACCATTCTGTGCTCCTTGAAGGATCTGAGGCTTTACACAGTTCTCTCTGCCTGGACTTCCTTCTTCTACTTTCTGCAGATAAAATTCCCTCCTCATCCTTAAAACCCACCCTGAGTACCGCCCCACCCAGCTCACTCAGGAAAGTCGTTCTGATCCCCATCTGGCACCCGGGATGCTTCGCTGCTAGAGCTTTTAAAATTATGTTGTAATGAACTTGTCTCTTTAGAGAGTCAGCTTGTTGGCGGCTGGGACTATGTACTATGGTGACCCCAGCGTCTGTCACAGGGCTTGGGCCGTGGAGTGTGATGAACGCACGCCTGATAAGTATGGGAAAGTGGTAATGAGCAGATGGAGCCGGAAGTCTAGTGCAAGGAGCTGGAGGATCACAGTGCTACACTCAGAAGATGCGGCTGTCAAGCGCTGTTGTCTTTTTCTAACTCGGCATCTCTGTTGACATTTTTGCTACTTTCGCAGCTCCCACTTTCATTGGTTAGATTTTAACTCCCTTCTAAGCCATCATCTCCATTCTTTAACTTATTCATAAATGTATGTGAGAGTTCATTTTGAAGCTGATTATTACCAAAATAGTATCAACACGGGAATGATGTGATTACTACTTTGATTTCACCAACACCTTGGAAATGCTGCTAATTTTTTTGCTGTTTTTTGCTAGTTTTTTGCAGGAGATAAAGTGATGGGCTTTACTGTTTCGCAGTACAATCCCCAGTGAGAGGTAAATATGTGGAGTCAGAAGGCCTGGGATAAGGTCTTGTTTTGGCAATTTAAATGCTGTATACAAATTGGGCCCTGTACCAAGACACCCAACCCAGAGGCTAAGTGTGGCCTGAGTTCCAGTTGACATTCCATTTGCCAGACACTGTGCTAAGCAGCTGTAGCCACCCAAAAGTGGACCTTCTCGAGTTCACACCAAGGGATGGTAGAGGGTAGCAGAAGAGAAGGCTCTATTTCATAGCGGGCAAATTGCTTCATTTCTCCAAGCTTGACTCTCTTCTAAATGTAGACAATACTACCTAGTCTTCCCCATGGACTCATTAATTCCTTCATTTATTCAGTCATTTTGAAACCCATCCAGGACCTAGCCTAATCACTCAGGGATTAGGCTGTGGAATTAGAAATCCATACATGTTTGGACATGCTTACTTATTTCATTGACAGGGGTTGAAATTTCTCCGAAGAAGTAGACTAAGCAACAAACATAAATTCAAACGAAACAGAACAAAACAACCAGTGCCAATGGAGAATGCATGTCAGCAAAGAAGGTAATGAGAGAGTACGTTTTGATTTGCTCACTTCCCAAATGGCTCACGGGAATATTCTATACCTGACCATAGGTGAAAACTCCTTTCTTGTCCTTCGTGCGATTCCTCTGCTGCTTGCTTCTGATATCTCACGTGCTCCAAGGTTGCGGCTAAGATGTGACCGCACAGGCCTGAGGTGGCGGGCAAGTGGGGAGTGGGCTGGTCAGTGAGGAGAATGCACCTTTGCCCTGTCCTGGGACATGATGGCCCGTGCTGGAGAACGCTCCTGGGAAGACACTGGCCTCCCTCTCTCCCACAGCAGTAAGCCTGGGCTTGGTTTGTACTGCAGTTCATTGTGTTGAGAACTTCTGTTACTTCAAAATTTCCCCTTGTGTGGAGATACTGTGATCTGTTAGCTATTCTCCCATTAGCTATATTCCTTCCCTCTTCCTCCCAAGCCTATCCCACTCACCCTCCTGGCCTTCTTGTCTCATAATGGATTTCACCACCTAGTTGCCCAAATCAGATAAGTGACTTTGGACTTGCTCCTCTTTCTTCTTTTGTTTTGCTTTTTTGTGCTAGGGATGGAACCCAGGGGCACTCGGTCACTGAGCTCCATCTCCAGCCCTTTTCGGTTTAGAGTCAGGGACTCACTGCTTGCATACCCAGTAACTCATCAAATATAAATTCAGTCTTCGAAATTTCCTTCATGCCCACACCCTTCCCCACCATTCCTGCAGCCAGCGCTTTCTCTGGGCCTTTGACGTGTTCCCCAGACTCCATCCTGGTCTTCCTTCATTGTGGCTGGCTTTTCCTGGCTCCATCCTTCATTTCACTGCCGGGCTGTCTTTCAGAGAAAGTCCCTCCTCGTGCCCATTTTTGTTTGTTAGAATTTGAAATCCCACGCTCTCTTCTCCAACATCTATTTCACAACCAGCATCAGACTATTCAATGAGATGAGATTTATTTTTCTTAGTAAATTCCCTGGAGAACTTTAAAATCTATCTCAGAAAAATGAAATAATACAAAACCACTTCCTGAGTGTGTAATCAGTGCCATGCACCATAAGGAGTACTTTTATTTTACCCCACTGAGTTTGAGAAGAAAACTAAGACCAGGGTATTCCTATCCGCATTTTCTAGATAAATAAAACCCTGGAGAATCTACAAGCCAGACTCCACAGGACCTTCCTAGTAAATGTGGAGCTCAGGCGCAAACCATACTTGTTTCTGCTGAATAGCTGAACTTTCCACCATTAGGTTGGACCCTACCTAACAAGGGCTTTCTAGCAACTGACTGCTTGAAGGAATGAACTAAGGGCCTAAGCGGCAGACCACTTAGTCATCGTTCTGCTGGAATGAGGTCCGGGAAAGAGACCTGTGTAAAGGAGAGAAAGGTGCCCTTGTCAGGCAGCTGTGGCTGTGATCCGGGGCTGACCCTGAGTCTGTACTTAGGTCCCCACAGTCTAGTCAGTGCGCGCCCTGAAACTGTCTCTTGGGCTCAAAAGTGAGTGTTTGACCCCAGGTCCTCTGACTTGCTGTTCCGCCCTCCTTCGCTAAAGAGCATCCCGCATCTCCATCCCAGGGCTCTGCCCAATCAGATGGCACCAAATATCATCAGGGATGCGAGCTGATGTTGAACAGATAGGAAGGAAACATGTTTCTGAGGGTGTGGATGCTGGTGATGTGAGCAAAAAGCAAGTATAATCCAATGAACTTCTACCTATGCCTAGAATGATGCCAGCACCATACAGGCGTGTATTCCATTACCATCCGCCAGTCACAGGGCGGTGTCCTTCCTACTTTGCAGACCATCAAGAAGAGGCTCAGACACTCCGATGAGTCCTGGTTGAGTCCAAGCTCAGGCTCCTCCTCCTCTGAGTCCTCCTGGAGTGTGCTGATGGTCAGGACCCTCCTGGCACCCTTCTTGTTCTTCTTGACTCATCTTCTCTTGGCATATCTTTTCTCCAAAAATTTGGAGTTTTATTTCTTACTTGGCTTACCAGGGTGATGATGTTCTTCCTGGACAAATGGACCCTAAGGTGGCATGGCTATGCGTCCTTAAGATTCCGATCGTTTCTATGGTATTAATCAACTCTGCCTCCTTGGCTGGAGGTGGATTCAGAAGCATAGTCTTTCTCTGGCTTCTTGGGAATAAGAATTATTAACAAATTAAAGATTTATCATCTTGGCTGCTTCAAATGGAGTGAAGCTATCTGTTGTTTTCAAGTGGTCGAAAGCCCACATCCTTGCCAAAGCACTCTTTGAATTAATTCTGTGACTTGAATTCGAGAAGCCTCGGTCATATTTTGTCTGAGTTGTGGGGATTTGGAGAAGGACCGGATAGGGGTCTGTGTCTTTTTTCATTTTATATTTGTTATTTGCTTTCCTGTTATTCTCACAGACATATTCTCCACCTTGCCTTTTCTACCCTTCACTACCTCGGTTTCTATGGTATGCATCTTCCTAAGGCACATGATCCTCCTGTCCACTGCTACAAGCCCATGATCACCTTCCTAAGGAAACATTTGGCTTTATTTTTTTAAATCGGAATATGACAGAAGTAGTGAGGCTGTCACCAGGTATTTTCAGAAAGACACTCATTGGACTGCAGAATCAAGGCCAGAAGATAGAGTAAAAACAAGACCTAGTCAGAGAAGAGGAATGAGAAGTGGGGGAAAAACTGAGAATTGAAAAAGAGATGCTGACGGGGTCAAAAAGTAAAATCTGTATTTTAAAAAGTTGTGTACTATCTATAAATTCTTTTATTATTAGCACAAACCACTTGTAGACCAGTGTTTAGCGAAATGACGTTGGTGATCTTATGCTTTGAAACCAGCTGCAGGAGCTTTATGCCAATTTGTGAGACAGGCAGGTACAAGAAATGTTTTTAAAAGCCCAGGTTTACATTTTGGGTGTGTTGTATATAAATTTTCTGTCTTTGAGTTAGCTGTTTAGTCTCCCTAACTCTGTTTCTTCATCTGTAGAATATGGAAAGTAAAATTCTCAGCTGAGAGAAAACAAACATCCTTATAGAATATTTGAAAAAGGAATTTCAATGCACCCTAAGAGTTTGAGAGACCTCCTCACTACACATTAAAGGGAAATTGTGCTTTTAAAGAATCCATATGCACAGGGGTTTGTGACTGAGCCAAGCTGATTCCAAAGTTTGATACTAGTGATTGCTAGCTAGGTGACACGTTATTTATCTCTTTGTCATCGACTTCCTCATATGTACTGCAGCAGTAATTTTTACTTTCCTGATGGGGAGATTTAGTGAGCTGGTGTGTTTCAATGTCTCCATGCAAGTGGGTTGCATCATCTCTGCCATATTGAATGAGCAACCTGATTAGAAGCACTCTGTAAGAGCGCCGTAAGTCACACCCATTGTTAGCTTCCATCACTGTTAACAACACATACGTGCCCGCTGGATGAATCATTTTCTTCCTTCGAGAGTCTTCGATTATAAAAGTCTTAGAAATTTCTACTTGAGTCCCAGATTTTTCCCCCTCTGGATCTTACTCATCTATCCTCAACTTTCTTCTTATAAGACAGTGACTCCACTTCAAAATGAAGTGAAATGAAACCCAGAATACATGAATACAGGTTCTCAGTCAACATCCAAGTTCATCCTAAGCTGGGTGCAGGTAACAGCTAGATTTTGAAGCCTAAATTGCTTCCAGAGTCTTGCTAAATAGGAATCCTGAAAAATCAGTTTGGGAGATGAATGATCGCGGAGCCTGAACACACATTTGAACGCTTTTGGGAAGACTGCCAAGATCTCAGCCACCTGCGTCTGGTAGGAGAGAGGGCGAGAGAGGGAGAGGGAGGAGTTCCTTACCGTGGCGTCCTCCCCAGCATAGTGGTTGAGGACCCGGTGCCCACCTGGATGCCTGGCTGCCCACTCAGTGACGTCGTAAACCTTGCGGTTGATCACCAGCCACTGGTCGCCCTCCTGGTTGTGTCTCTGGATCTCCTGCCAGGTATACGCGTTGAGACTTCTCCTGGGCACATCGCTCTTGCCATTTGCCTCCCACTTTGCGGAGCCTCCAGCGCTCCCGTTTGCTCTCGGCTTCCCATTTGCCTGGGACGTCTCGCGGAGACAGGGCTCCCTATTTCCTCTAAGGCTCCCGTTCTCCTCGGGCTTTTCCTTAAGTTTCATGGTCACTGACTCCCTGGGACGATTTGTGTGGACTTCTGAAATGTCTGATCATCTGACTAGACCACGAAACTGAGGCCTTTCTTCCCTCTCACTCCGTTGCAGCAGGATACACGCAGCGGAAAGCGTTTCAGCCTAGTCTCCCGCCTCAGACCGACAGTGACTCCTTCCCAGCCTGTGGCCGCTTTCCTGCCTTCACCTGTCATGGGTCTCTGCCGCTGTGGGAGCGGCTAGACCATCTTCTCCACTCCCTTCTCTCTCTGCTGGCTGCCTCTGGGCAGCATCCTGCTCCACGGTTAAATGTCCCGGAGCATGCAGCCCGGGCCAATGGTGCGGGGCTGGATGTGGGGGCCCGCCCCGAGGGAGGAGGGACCGAGCCCTGCCGGCTGCCCTGTGGCTGGGGTTTGCCTGCTCCGGGGTGTGCCCGTGAACGGAAACCTCGGATTTGTCAATTCCACGTGAGAGCGAAAGCTTTCAAAACCTCCAGGGTGACGCGAATGCTTGACGGACTTGGGAAATGTTATTTTGGCAGCTGTCATTCCCACCAAGATATTTTAAACGTTTCAAAACTTCTTTTAGAAACAGAACTTGATTTTATAAAAAGAAGCCAACAAGCAAGCTAGGGGAAAAAAATAAGTGAAACCAAAACAAAACCCCAAATCAACATGAAGCAGTCAGACTCCCTTTTCCTTTTGTGTCCCTTTGAAAACTTTGTAAATCTGCCAGACATCTCAAGGCAAGAGCGACGGACATTTACCAGAACACATGATGGTCCATGTGTCACATGTTTTATCTCTTTAATCTTCCCATCAATCTTTTGAGGGAGGTGCTGTTAGTGCCCATCTTCCAGGTGAGAAAACAGGGTGGAAGCCTCAGGCAACCACCTTGGAGTCACCTGGGCATGAGGAAAGCTGGGCCTGAACTCGGATGTCCTCACCGCGGTCGCCGACTCTTCTTGCCCTCTCCCCAGACCTCCCGGGTCTAGACATTTCTAACAGCGACTGGACTCGGAGTTTCACAGACAGGGCAGAGAAGGCTCCCGCCTGGTGGTAGAGGTAGTGAAGAAAGGTCTTCATTAAAAAAAAAAAAAAAAAAGAAAGGACACACGGAATAATAGTAAAAGCATATTTCTTACGTTTGTGAATGTATCTGCACTATAATAATTGAACCTCCAGACTGATGTAAAAAGAGACGTATTCCTGTACCACTTATAAGTGTTAAAAGTCAGATGTGTCCTAATGTTCAGTGATAAGAAGGAAGCATCGTATTAATTATGAATAGATTGAGTATTAGATAGATATTAAAAGTAAGTTGTCACAGAATTTTTAGTGACATGGGCTCAATGATTTTGGTATAACGAAGGAAAACTTAGTCAATAAGTTATATTTATTTAGTGGTATTTGGTTCGCAAATGTTGGCATTAGTTCCCTTTGTGTTATATTACTCAAAGTATGTCTTTAAAAAAATTTTGTAGTGCTTCTCAGGTTTTCTACAAATTAATATATATATATATATATTTTTTTTTTTTGGAACCAACGAAGGAAAGATAAAGTGTCAATTTTAAAGATCCGTGGATCTGGGACCATATTTCAGCCCCGTAATTTAATAGCTGTGGGACATCAGTAAAATTACTTCTGGCGTAGTTTGCCACCTATAACGGGAAAGAATAAGCACAATTCTTAAGATCACATTAAATTAACATAAGTGCCACGGTATTTACAGAGACTCTCGGTAGTTTCCATGGTTTCTGAATTGGAGTTTCATAAGTTCAGCATACACACATCCTGTAGTTTCCGCTCACAGGCACCAATTCAAGAGACCTCCCAGGATTTCATTATCTGCGAGGGATGAAGCGGCAATCTGCTTGAGGGTTTGGTGAGGGCATGTTGGGGGTGCGTCTAGCGCTATTGCCTATCACTTCCGGTGAGCTTCAGATGTCCTTCTGTCATGTCAGACCGACCAGATCCACTGGGGGAAAGGGTGTGGGGTGTGGGGTGGCTCAAGCTTAGGCAAAGAACTTCATGTCCCTCAGATCCTCATTCCTGCTTCACATGCAAGGCATCTGGAAGACTCGCAAGCATTGATAATGGGGTTGTCTTAGCAAAAGTCCTCCGCCCACATGGGCCCCAGTAAGTGCTCCTTTTCAGGATGCGCGCAGGAGTGTTGGCATGTGGGCACCTACTGGCTGTGGTCAGATCTTTCTGACATGTGGCGGGTCCTGTCTCGGACCCGAGGAATGCTGATCCCTCCTGACTTCTTCACAACGTCTCAACCCTCCTTGGGACAGTTAAGTCAACCCTCACTTTGGATGTGCCTCTCTGGTTATTAGGATCAGGAAAAGATGCGTTTCACCTGGGGTTTCTTTAAAGGGCAAGATGCTGAGATTGTAACCCCACAAAGAGCTTTTGGGCAAGCTGGCACCTTTTCACAGCAGAGGAAGAATTACTCGGTTGTTTATTCAGAAGTGGCGGCTGGCTTGTGTCTCCAGGCCTTCCGGCATCTTCACAAACAGCCAAGTCTTTCTGGCTTCATCGCACACCAGGGAATCAGAGGAGGGCTTGCTCCTGTCCTTCCTCGGGAGACACTGGGCTGTGTCCCTGGGGCAGAAGTTTTTGCTAAGAAAACCCCATTATCAAGGCTTGTGAGTCTTCCAATACTGTGAGTCTCAGCCCAGGACCGCTCAGACACACGGTGGGAATCGTTCCTGCCACCTGGGACCTTCTTACTCCTACTTTACATGCTAGACTGAAGGTTTACTGATTCCTGATTGTATTTCCTGATTGCAATGTTAGATACCCTGGAGACAAAACATGAACAAAAAGAAAGCTAATAAAAAAATTAAAGGGAAAACAACCCCCCATCTCTATGCATTCAATATCTTAGTGGAGAGCTAGCTATCCTGGGCTCAAAATTGAGGACTGATATTTCTGCTGCCATGAACTTGGAAAAGTGCCTTAACCTCTCC
>PVJO010020607.1:0-31616 GCA_004026905.1 Hystrix cristata
GGAAGGCTCTTATTTTGGGAATATTAGGGCTAAGACCTTCAGACTAATTTCATTACTGGAAAGAAACAGATGGCCTGAAGATGTAGCTCAGTTGTAGAAGAATGCTGCTTGCTTAGCATGTGTGAAGCCCTGGGTTTGACCCCCAGCATGCAGAAAAAGATTTATGAAGATGTTTTAAAATTATATAAAAGTGTAAAATACATAATAAAGCACATGAAGATATTCCATGATTAACAGATCAAGCCAAACACTGGAAAAGGGGTTTTGCTTTTATCACTTAATTATGTGTAAATAGTACTTAGAGTCAGGGGAAAGTGATTCTGATTGAAACTAGAAGACCAAGAACAAACTCATGTGTTACAGGTTAGATCGACTGAGCTCCTTCTCCCACCAGCCAGCCAGCAGGCTGCTACATCTTTTCAGAGCTGCTGTCCGCTTCACAATCTACTGCTAGTTTACATAAAATGTTCAGTGTAAAATTAAAAAAAAAATATACGGGTGGAGGAAAATAAGTTGTCCAATAAAGAGAACAAATTAAATATTCTAAAAATCACTGAAAATTTCAGATACCATAATTATCAAATAAGAAAATAAATGTAACAATAATAAATATCCTACAAATGAAGGGGGAACATAGCAGTAATAAACCGGCTGGAAATTTTAACAGAGAATAAGAAAATGCAACAAGTAATCAACAGCAAATATTAAAACTGACAATGATAAATTAGGAATAAGCAATCCACTGAGTAGATATATAGCAGCTGGATACAACAAAAGAAAATATTAGTTATCATAGGAGGGAACGACTCCCAGAGTTCTTTGCACGAAAAACATCGAGTTTGGAAATAGCATTGCTCCTGCTGTGATTGCGCAGAGCCGACAGGGAGTCCACTGGCAGGGGACCTGGTTTCTACGAAAGTGCAGACGGGACTTGTTAAGGGACAGGGGAGCCGGGACGGTGAGTCTTGATTGCCAGCTTTGTTGGCTTGAGAGATGCCCCGAACATTAGTGAAACACCCTGGTGGGTGTCTCCGTGGCGTGACCTTGACTATTATGCCTGGTCCCTTCCTCTCAGCTCCTGCCCTGTGATCTGATTCCCGCCTTCCGTGACCTGCGAGCTGGGCTCTGTCACACCCTCCCACCGAGACGGTTCTCCGTTGGAGCCAGCTGACCGCGGAGCCTCTGTAACCCGGAGCCAAAATAAACCTCTCTGCGTAAATTGCAGGTCTAGGATATTTTGTCCCAGAAATGGAAAGATCATCATACTTTTGATCACACCTCTGAAAGACACTCATAGAAAAGGCTTCTAGAGAGCTTAGGAAAATGGCGAAAATTATGGGGTGTTTTTGAAGCAAGAGCGAGTATGTTGAGAGAGATTTATGATAATGTATCTCTTATTGTGATACATTTTATAGTTCGATCACATCTCATAAATAGCAGGCCTCTTTCCTCGGTCTTTGGGGAGACTCTCTTATGTAGTAACACTCTGCGCAGTAGCACATCTTCTGTTCATATAAAGCCTTGTTCTAGAGATCCTTTAAGTGGACTTATGGTTTATTTCTCAGATAGTGAAAACTTTACACAGAATATCCGTAAATCTGTTCCAAATACTGAGTAGACAGAGAATGGAAAGAGTCTCCTTAAAAAAGAGAGAGAGAGAGCGAAAGTTGGAAACAGGAGGAGTTGCCACACCTACAGAATTGCAAAGAGCAGCGGTAGATTTTGGTGCAGACTGGCCTCCAAGACAGGTGGTAGGGATCATCAGTGTCTATCAAAAGCAGGAACCTTTGATGTCAGCGGGCATTGATCCGCATTAATCGGCAGTGATTGGCATGAACTGACATCAACTGGCAGCGTATTAGGCAGCAGCAGAAATCAAAGCCAGAAAATGGCGTCCTGGGGCCCCAAGCTGTGATGCTAAGCGTCAAGGAACGTAGCCAGGCACAGCCCCAAGGCTGAGGGCCACCGGCAACAAAAGCACCGGCAGTAGCAGATCTACACTTCGCTGGCTTGTGATTCGATAAAAAGGATCCTCTCTTGGATGGGAGCACTTGGACACTCCATTTTACTGAACTTTAATTGTGTTTCAACAAGGATTTATGCTGCTCAAAAGAAAGATTCAAAAAGCAGCTGTGGAAATAGAGAGCATGTGGCGGTAGGAACCCTGGGATGTGTGTTCCAGAAGAAGTATTTCTCCCGGTAGGATTTTCCCTCCTTGTGTTCTCCTAACATCTGAAACAGCGTCCGAAGGATGCTACTGTGAAAAGCAGCGAAGCCTCCGGCCTTAACAGCTCTTGTGAGACGTTTTCAGAGGAGGATATTTGACAATCACAGAGAGAGAAACTGAGGTATTCATAGTCCATTTGCTTGTGCACTGTTAATGAATAATTAAGAGTTTCACCCAATGTTTTATAATTCAACTATATGGCCATATCTACACGTTCCCATAAGCAACTTCCATGACCTTGAGCCCAGCCAGTATCAACAACATAATGTAGATTAAATATCTGGACGAATGTTCTTAAGATTCATTACCTTATAACCACAACTATTTTACCCACTTTTGGGAATCTACAAAACACATATTCGAAAGGCACATCAAATCTTCAGTTAAATATCATTCGACATTTGATAAGTACTAAAAACATTCCTCCATGGGTTGATTTCTACTGGTTATTTATTTATTTATTTATTTGTTTTTTAGTTTGTGTCTCACTCACAATTCAGGTGCTAGAATAACAGGCTAAAAACATTGTAACCTTAATCAGAGAATTTTCATAGTATGCGATTGGAGGCGATGTCTAAATAAACAGAGTTCGAGATAGAATAGGGCTTTTAGGACAGTATTATTTATAAATTAAAACGGTGGGGATTTACCCAAGACATATGAGTAGTGAGAAGGGGAAAAGAGCTGAATGGAGAATTTCAGCACAAGGGTGGACTGTACGTGGGCCCTACACTTAGCAATTCATTTTGGTTTATTTTATTTTAAATTTTATGACATTGCTCAGTTTTGGGGAATAAAGTTTATACGAATTGTCATGTACAATTATGTAAATTCTAATCATGATAATTAGCAAAGCCATCCTCTCAGACATTTATCCTCGCACTGAGGTGAGAGGATAAACATTATCTCTTCTATTTATTTATAAAACGAACAGCACATTATATTCACTATAGTCATTCCACCATGAAGCAAAACACTAGAATTTTTCTTCCTATGAGACTGAAACAACTCAATAAATAGAAAAAGACTACAAAAACCTCCCAAAAGCAAATAATATAAACTTAAACATGTACACAAAATCCTGACAGACAGTTCTCAAAAGAAGACACGTGTCCAAAATATATAAAGGAAAAAACTTTTTTTTTTTTTTAATACACGGGCTTGCTATGTAGTTCAGGCTGGTCTTGAACTCACTATGTAGTTCAGGCTGGCCTCGAACTCACAGCAATCCTCCTGCCTCAGAGTCTCAAGTGCTGGGATTACAGGCATGTGCCACCACTCCTGGTTATAAAGAAATTTCAGCCTACTAATAATTAAGAAAATTCAAATGGACATCACTCTCTCTTTACTCCTCACAAGTTGCACTTCATTTTGTCTATGAAGCATTTTTTTGCCCACATCAAGAACTCTAATTCTCACCTTTGCCATCTATAATCTTCTGAAAACAGCCCTCCATTATCTACTTATTGTTTAGATCTGAGACTCAGTGTCCCAATTTCAAATAATCTTTTTATTACATTTCAGATTTGGATTTAGACATTTTCCTTGTACTTAGAGTACTTACCTTTTACTTCATGGTGTTTTATGGTTTACTAGGAAAAATTTATGTATGTAGCTCTTTAGTGTTTCTCACTTCCAATGCATTATAAGGTCATTAACAAAGAAATCATTGGCTACAGTAATCACAGAAGCACAAATGACATATTCTAAACACTCAATGACTCTCAGAATGATAAAATCAGTGCATAAAATATACATCAAATGGAACTTCTGCCCACTAACACGAAGACTATGAAGTTTCCAAAAATAAAGCTATCCGTACATTTAGAAGACACACATGGATAAAGTATTTTAGAAACTACAAATACTAGTAGTTCGAGGCTTAGTAAAATATTTCTTAAATTAAGCTATTTGAGACGATATGTGGTAGACGTAAATGGAAGAAAAGAACAATAATACACATTTTGCATATAAAGACATATTTATTTATATTATATGCTTGTACCTAAAATGTAATTTTCTTTTTCAGTTTTTTCATGGCTTCTTTTACATCCTTGTTCCATAGGCTGTAGATCAGCGGGTTCAGCATGGGAATCACCAGGGTGTAAAACAGCGAAGTTATTTTGTCTTGATCAAAGGAGTAAGAAGAACTTGGCCGGAAGTACATGAAGAGCAGAGTTCCCTGGAAAATGGCAACCGCAGTTAGGTGGGAGGCGCAGGTGGAGAAAGCTTTGACTTTCCCTTCAGCAGAGCGGATCTTTAAGACGGATAAGATGATGTAGCAATATGAAACAAGAACTGCCGAGATAGTGCTTAGTTCAATTAAACCAAAAATGGTGAATATCATCAACTCATTTATCTGTGTATCTGAGCAAGATAGTACCAGGACAGGAAGGATATCACAGAAGAAATGATTGATCTCCTTAGAACCACAGAAGCATAACCGGAATGCCAATGAAGTGTGTATCAAACTTTCTATTATTCCCAGCATGTAAATACCAGCCAGAAGCATGCAGCACACGCTGTTGGACATGTCTACTGCATAGAGCAAGGGGCTGCTGATGGCCTTGTACCGATCAAATGCCATCAAGGCCAGTACGAGACACTCAACGTCTATAAACATGCTGACAATGAAAAATTGCAAAGCACACCCAACAAAGGGAATTGATCTGTTCTCTGTGAGTAGATCCACCAGCATCTTGGGGCCGACGGCACTGGAATAACAGAGATCAGAGAAGGAGAGGTGGCTGAGGAAAAAGTACATCGGGGTGTGAAGTTGGGTGTCAAGTCTGATTAGAGCGATCATACCGAGATTCGCCAAAAGATTAATAAGGTACACGACTAAGAATGTGGCAAATAGTGTCATTTTCATTTCAGGATTATTGGTTATTCCTAGAAGAAAGAATTCAGTTAGTGAGGAACAGTTTCCTTCATACATTCTTCTTTGTTCTTATTCTAAATTGTAAGAAAAATCAAGAAAAAAATTAATTAGGATTTTATTTTTCTAAATAGCCATAATAATTATTCGTGAAGCAGAACATGAATTTTATCTGTCAATTGTCTTCTTTATCCTCAGAAATTATAAGGAAAAATTGTCATTTTAATGATTCAATATCAAGTAAAAAAAAAAGACTAGCACAAGATGTTGATAAACTTTCCTTCTAATTTTACACACAATTCTTAAGATATGTGAATTTATGACATTTTTGCTCTCATCATCCATTCTCAGGCCATACATTTGAATAAAATAAAAGTTATTTCCAAATCCAAAGTAATAGTAACAAACATCAGATTTATATATGCAAAGGAAAATGTAAAAGACTAAATATCTCACCCTTACACAAAATGATCCTTAATTCAGTATTTAAGAAACGTTATTATTTTTCTTTCTGATGAGCATATAAAATATAAGTTAATAAATTAAATTAATTATGATATTGATATTGCTGTCTTTAGGGTTTGCTGAAAAAGAAACATGTTTCATTAATCCAGTTCTGTGACTAATCATCACTGGTTTACCAGACCTTTTATAACATTTTTATGTAATTCATCTGGGTCCTAAGAACAGATTTCTTGAAATGCCAAAGGGAAGAGATGAAAGGAAATGGTAACAAAGGAAAACAACAAATATTTTGTTTATTGTTGACATTTAATTTGACTTTTTAATTAAAATGTTAATGAAAGAGAAATAGTAAATGATTCTGTGTTACATAAACTTATGTTTCTCCTGTTTATGTATGCATCTGTGTGTTTATGTGGTTAATGTCTGAGCGTGTGTCTCTACCTTCAGATACTTAAAAATTGAACATGTGTGGCCACCTATCTACTGGAATAACAATTATGCCATGTGTTCTACATGGTCTGCAATCCCTATATATCAGTATATAAAATGTTACTTTTGCTACTATTTGACTAAAAGAAGAGCAATTTTTACGTTTGTGTGTACCATATTACTTGCAGAATTATTTTAAAAAGACACAGTTTTCTTATAAATGGCTTTTGAAATATAAATAAAGCTTTACAATTCTTACACAAATGACAAGTGAATCAGCCAAATCCACACAAGCCCAGCTAGAAAATTTCACTGGCTACCAGATTCCACGGTATGTTTAACTAAGTATAAAGTTCTCAAATCATTTACTAACACATTTCTTAAATGCTATTCATCAGTTTTTTTCAAAGAAAGAGATATTTCCTTTTTCCTCCCTTGTTTAAAGAGAGTCATCCAGAAACCTACCTGAGATGTCAAATACATCCCATACTTATGGTTGATACCTGAACCATATATAAAGTTTTTCGCGGAGACCTAGTGGGAATTAGATCTCCCAACCCCCTCCCTTCTCTCATTTTTGTTATTCAGATGTAATTAATTAGATTCCTGGCTCAGCATTTCCATCTGGAGGCTACTCTAACAACCCTGGCAAATTCTGAACTTCTAATTCTTTACCATTTTACTCAGACTGATCAAAGCCCAAAACTGACTAGATTGTTTTAACATTGTGCTTCCAGGTTATCATGAATCACACCCTCTTCTAGTGAAATGAGACACCTAAGGAAGGTGGAATACATCCCCTGCTTAATGATTTTCATGTCCTTTTACTTTTCATCCTGTTTCTTCCATTTGTGAAAGAGGGGCCTTCACATTCTACTTAAAAAATATGGTGATCCTACATGCTGCTGTTTTCATTAAGCATTTTCTGATTTCTAACCCCCTACTCTTACCAACCACCCTCATTTCAATTATTTTATGACTATACATTCATTACACTCAGTATATCCTTTCTTAGCAGTTTTTAAAAATGTGATCTTATATGCATGTCTCTACATTTCCACAATCCTTGGCACAGAGATTTGTTGTTCAAAGAGAATTAAGAAGTTATCTGTTATGGTTTATATCTAGATGTCTCTCTTCATAAATTCATAGGTGACTGGATCATAGGTGTGTGACACTGGGTCATGGGTGTGTGACACTGGACAATGGTTATGTGACACTGGACAATGGTATGTAACACTGGTTTAGTGCACTGATAGTTTTATCACCGGGTGCAATGTTGGGAGAGGAAGTCTGGTGGGCAGAGGTGGGTCGCTGTGGGCGTGGTCTGGAAGGGTATAGGTTCACATCCTTCCTTCTCCATTGATGTTGCTCTGCTTCCTGCCTGCCCTGCCATGGACTGTTTCCCCTCTGTGATGCCACCCTACCTTGGAACCAGCCAAAAATGAACTGAAACCTCTACGAATTGTAAGCTGAAATAAATCTTTCCTCTTTTAACTTATGAGTATTGGGTATTTTGTCTCAGCAACAAAGAAGTAACCAAGACATCACCCAAACCCATCTCTACTTCAAGGCAAGATTCCAATAGAGATTAAGTGTGGAAGGGAAGAAAAATAGCAAAGGTTGACAATAAAACATAGTCTTCTCACTTATTTTAATGTGAGACTTAAATATTACTTTATTGGCAAAACTCTGCTGTATCACACAATCACAAAGAGCACATAGAAGATAAACAAATGTGTCTCTGACGTTCTGCAGCATAGTAGCCTCTGGAGTAACTCCTCGTATTGGCTTTGTTCTGCATGATATTTTTAAATGTGGAAATCACTTCAAATCACTCATATATCTATGTGTTCATTAAATTATTGTATTGACTGCAATGTGCAACAATATATCCCATTACATTGAATCTTAATTCAACTGATTCAATTTTACTACGAAACCAGTATAGGAAAAATTTGGATATACAAACTGATAATATAAAGGCTCTTAGGCTAAAGAGAGTGTAGATAACCAAATAATCCAAGCAACTCCAGTGTCTACCTGAGAGTAGACAGGAACATAGTCTTTTTCTTTTTAAGAAAATTCCACTAAAACTAGATAACACCTTGAAATAACTAAAATATTCTTGATTTGAGACAATGGTTCCTTGGTGATACAGTTGAGTGGATTTCTGTATTATTCATTAAGTGGTTACACTGATATAAATATAGAAAATTACTGCTATATGATATATGTTTAGTGCCAAGTCTAATTATATAATTTTAATTTTAATAATCTTCCACCTTTGAACTGAAGACACTGATGAATATATGCTCCCCAAGAGCTCTGGTATCACCATTATCTTCTCTTGTGTGTATTTGAAGGATTGGACTTATCGTCAGTCCACAATCATCTTTCCATCGTGGTCTTCAGGGATGACAAATTTCTCCAGTTGCAGTCTATTGCAAAAAGCACCAAATTTTGCTTCCTAAACATAACTACCCCTCCAGACCTTTAAGTCTAACTTCTCACCACCCTTTTCAAAGAAAACTTGAGCTAATTGGTTATATTATTATGAAAATTACATAATTACATTCCTTTTGAGATTTGAAATCTTATTTTAGATCTTACTCTTAAATCTTGGAAGAAAATACCTTAGTTGGAATTTAAGTTGTCATACTGGGAAACACTCTTGAGGGAAAGGACTTCATCTTAGTTACTTTCTCACCCCTGGGACACAACATCCAACACCCACAATTTAAAGGAGGAAAGGTTCATTTTGACTGACAGTTTGTAGAGGTTTCAGTTTAGTCAGCATTAAATCAGTTAGTGACAAGTACTGAATGAACTGAAAAACAAAGCCACTACCAACAAAATTAAAAACCTAGAAAACAATTGACAAAATGGCTTCACAAAGACCTCCCATATCAATAATTACTTGTAGTGTAAATGGATGAAGCTCCCAATTAAAATACAATGACTGATGGGATTACAGGAAGATCCTCAACTATACATTTTTTATGAGAAACTTACACCATGTCTAAGGACACAAATCAATTGAAAGGGGGAAAAAAAAAGAATTAGATATTTCATAAAATTTGAGACCAAAAGAAAACAGAAGTAACCATACTTCTAGCATAAAGAATAGATTTCAAGTCAAGAACAGTAAGAATAGAAGAGAAAGATGATTACAAAATGATAGAAAGTCAAGAAAGCAAAGGAAATAGCAATTCTAAAGAAGGATTACGTCTGGGATTTTTTGAAATAATCCAAACAAGCCAGATATCACAATGATAGACAATGGTTAAAGGAATGTCGAGAATTTCAATGTTTTTTTTGTTTTAAATATGCAACCTAATGTTCCGGTAATTTGCATTTCTACAAAGAATTCATATGGGAAACAGTAAAGGAAATTATGTTTTGAAGAAAGATGGAACTCTGTTTTTGAGCAAAATAATTATTTGTGTATAAGAATAAAATGAATCATTCTTACATATGCGAGCTATTTTAGTAAGAAAAATGCCAAATTCCAGTATTTTTCTACTTTCAGTTCATTATATTCCATTATAAAATGCCAAAATAGTTAATGATATTTAGTAAGTGATTATCTTTACAATTTGTATTACTAGAAACTCTAGGGAATAAACAACAAAAAAAAACCTAACACAAACTCTATTTTGAAAAATTAAATGTAAAAGAGAAATTATTACATGGATGTATTTAAAATAACTCAAAAGTGAAAGTACGAAGTGTAAAGAAATTACCATATTTATATAATCATTGTAACCTGGGTGTATGGTACATGGGCGGGGGATGGGAATGTGATATATTGGGTGAAAAGGGGGCCTTTAAATCTTCCATTCAAGTGGATGGTCATTACTTTACTATTTAGGAAAGCAAAAACTAGAATTAAACTAGATAGTCATCAATTTATGAATGATTAATACTTTGTGTCACACCCAGACACTGAAATCTTACTCAGCATGAAATGGCGGGAAATTGTGAAACTTGTCAAAACAAGTGGAGACTTTGCAAATATTACACCAGAAGAAAATCAACACATAATGCAAGATACGGTATAATTCCATTATACTGTATCTCATGCTCAGAATAAGTTAATATGCGAAGTCAGAAAGTAGAATAAAGTTTGTTGGAAACTTAGAAGAAAAGGTGGAGCAAATACTAACTACTTATGTGTTTCTTACTGAAATGGTAAAACATGTTCTGGAATTAGTGATTGTGGCTGCCAAACTTTGTGATTATAGCAAAACTAAGAATTATTTAGTTTAAAAGTTTGAGACCTAAAATACTCAAACTACATCTCACAATAATACTGTATCAGAAGAACGTAGTAATAGTCCGTTATGGTAAAGAATGAGAATACTACAAAAGTGGGAAAAAAATAAACATCAGGTAGGTTTTGGAAAGAATTGGGGGATCTCTGAGTTTCTTTTGATTCTGCTTCCTCTGAACAAGGGTAATGCAAATTATTTTTCAAAGAATAAAATATGTACGCGTGATGATATTTTGCAGTCTGACTTTTGTTTTCGGTTTCATCATGACTCAGATCGTTTTGGTGACAACAGCAAATAATTAAAGATAAATCTGTGCTAAGGAAGTTCATGTATTCACAAGGGAAAATACAGACTCATGACATAATTACTGACATCTTTGCAAAACACCACAGCCCGAGGGAAGTAGCTTTAGAGACTTTAAGCCCGCAATACTACCTGATATAATAATATGCTACGTACTTGCTTTTCAACTACCAAAACACTGCTCGTTTCAGGTAAGTTCTAGAGTTACCAAATTTAAAAATGTGAGGTTAAAAATTGCCTTTATGAAAAAAGATTTATCAATGAATAATTTTATGCCAATTTAGTTAAATTTTAAAATCCAATGATCAAAAACAGCAATTTAGACTCAGAATTGGAAATGGCTGAAATTATTTTCCATGAAGCAATTTTTATTGTTGTATTTTAATCTGTGCTCATAAACAAGAATTTACTAATCATTTTGTAAGTACCTACAATTCAATGTTTATTGTTTATTTGTATTAATTAATTTAAGAACTGATATATTACTTTTTATACTACATATAACAATATGTGTAATCTAACTCCATACAGGCCAAAAAGCAACAAATAAAGACATAAAAGGGAACAATGAAGCTCAAACACCCATTTCCTCCATTCTGAGTCTCACATCAGGGAAGAGATTCACACACACAAATCGCACACAAGTACGCGAGGGAGGGAAGGCGTCATATCTCAGAACTGTTTATTGTCCCTCATACATTTTTCTTTTTTTAAATAAAATGTCTACTCACAATCAGGTGTAATGAAAATGCATATCTATATTATTATGCTGAAACTTCTTTTTAAGCATTTCTCTTTTAATTGTCAGGATTTGACTCCGGACTACCCCTCAGAAGAGAGCACTGGGCCAAAAGTAGACTATGAATCCTAAGCAAAAAAGTGAATAATATGCACAACTTATTTCATGTCTTATCAAAAACTAAAGAACACATTGATCAGAAACTGTAGAATATAGTTTGCTTTCTAGTAGTCAGTGAGTACTCATTGTTTGCAGAACTGATCCTAAACCAATCATGACTTTGGTGAAACATAATACTTAGAATTATTTTGTATCAATGTTAATGTTTTCAATGATAACAACCACTGAATCCTCCATCTTGCTGTTTAGTAGCCCTAAGAATGATGTCTCTTCCACATTAATTTGAAAATACATTGCGACTTTGACCCATTCGAACTAGACTTCCCGCAAAAAAGTAAAGCTCAGAGAACTTGTACAAGGTCTCCTGAAAGGATTCTAGATTCCAACCTGAGACTTTTCAATTGCTTTCTAATGATTTTTAAGTATTGCCAATAAGTGGTTTGCCTTTTAAAGAATGGCAATGAAAGAATAATTTTCTGCAGTTAAGAAAGAAAATTACAGGGGCAGAGAGTGTGCTGTCTTGTAGATAGTTTGTGGATGTGCAGAAAAGTTAAACATGTCTACCTTCACAAATTTTTTTCTAGATTACAAGAGAAAAAAAAAAAAAAAAAACAATGCAGAGAGGAAATTGCTCCTCCTTGAGTGAATTCATTTTCTTGGGTATTACCAATAACACTGATATGAAAGTGACCCTTTTCATCGTATTTCTAGTTGTCTACCTCATCAATCTTCTGGCGAACCTTGGAATGATCATATTAATTAGAATTGATTCCCGTCTCCACACACCCATGTACTTTTTCCTCAGCAACCTCTCCCTCTGTGATCTCTGCTGTTCCACCACCGTTGGACCCAAGATGCTGGTGGACCTTGTAGCTGAGGGGAAATCGATTTCTACTGTTGGCTGCGCTCTGCAGTTCTTCACATTAATCATGTTTGTAGATGCTGAGTGCATGCTGCTGGCTGTTATGGCCTTCGACCGCTACAAGGCCGTCAGCGACCCCTTGCTCTACACGGCCCACATGTCCAGCAAGGTGTGTTCACGGCTGCAGGCTTGGATTTACCTGGTGGCAGCGGCAGATGCTGTGATAAATACAGTCTTGGCATTCCGCTTGTGTTTCTGTGCGTCCAATGAGATTAATCATTTCTTCTGTGATGCGCCTGCTCTCCTTTTGCTGTCTTGCTCAGATACACAGGTCAATGAATTGTTGATATTTATCATTTTTGGTTTAATTGAATTGAGCACAATTATAGGAGTCTTTGTTTCTTATTGTTATATCATCATATCGGTCTTAAAGATCCACTCGGCTGAGGGGAGGTTCAAGGCTTTCTCCACCTGCGCCTCCCACCTAACTGCGGTTGCCATTTTCCAGGGAACTCTGCTCTTCATGTATTTTCAGCCAAGTTCCTCCCACTCTCTCGATCAAGACAAAATGACCTCTGTGTTTTACACCCTGGTGATTCCCATGCTGAACCCTCTCATTTATAGTCTGCGGAACAAGGATGTGAAGGCTGCTCTTGAAAAGCTGAGAAATAAAAGATGGTTTTAAGGAATTATTGTATGAGTATGTACACATATATTTACAGTGATTATTTCTCTTGTCATCCTACTTTACTTGTCTTGAATAAATATGTACTTCTCTTTGTGTAGAGAAAATTCCATAACATTTTTAAGTGTTTCAAATTTTTATTTGTTCTTTCCTTCTTTCAGTTTCAATTCTAGCAAGGTCGAGTGGCTTTTCACAATTTCCTTTTAGTATATTCATGTGTTTTATTTCTTGGAAAATCTGCTAATTTATTGACTTGAGAATCTTATGGTCTAGTAGAATACAAGCATTGATGAAGAATTAATTCACATTACCTCAAAACTCTCACAAATGGATTATTGACTAATTGCTGAGCAAAACTTTTAATTCTTCCAAGCAGAACAAAGGCTTAACTGCATGGAAATATTCAATCTCAGTATGAAAAATATGCTTCTTTCAGAAATTAAGGAAATCTAGGTATAGCTTTTGACATTTAGGTAAGTCTTGAGGTATATAGTTCCATGATATTTGGAAGCCAAAGTCCAATCAAATGAGAATATGAAGAGCAATTAAAATGCACTTGGCACTGTATGTCTGTGTGTTGTCAACCGTCAACCCTTCCATCCCTGTCTCCTGGCAGCTTTCTGTTTCATCTTCCCCATTCTCAGCCTTCATTGAATGCTCCTCAGTGCTTCACAAAACATCACATCCTTGAATCATCAAAGTGATCTCACTTCTTGAATCTGTATGTCCAACCAGAGATTATACATTATTCTCACTCAAGGCCTGAGTATTCCATCCCAGTTACACAAACCACATGTATTATGACTGCAAAACAAAAAATGAGAAAATAAAAAGTCACATACTACTCAAAGTTTGAGTCCTCACTAGATGTCTGAAAAGCAAGATTAAATCATAATAGAATAAATGGCCTGAACATGTGAACATACATAGCCACACACACACGTACACACGTGTAACACTATAACTTCTAAGCAACTATATAAATTATGAATGAAAATGAAATTAATATGTGAAGAAATGAGTACTAAGTTCCTAAGAAGGAAGCATCATATACGAATGCTCTTGATATTTCCCTTCTTATTTATCTGCTATCATTTTCTGATAGCTGGGGAACTGAAGGAATGTCCTGAGAAAATATGGATATGGGCCTCAACTTGAAGGCCTGCCTAAGACACAATGGCATTAGCTATTATCCGTTACAATCTCAGAAGCTAAAGACAGGGCATATTTTAGACTCCTAGCTGCCAGTGTGAAATGTCACCCTGTAAGCACATTTCAGTAGAACAGCTTTGCCCCGGGAGTGTATTTGCTGTTAAGATGGAATTTAGGACAAAATTACAAGTTAGGAGAAGGTATCATGGTGGGGAAAATAAAAGCATAAAGAAGTCTTGTATGAGATAAGATGCATATGTGTTTACGTCTATACCAATTTTTTTTTCAACTAAAACCTTTCCTTTTGAAATTATGATGTAGGACAGCAAGTTATATTTTGTTTCCCCCAAATGTTGAAATCTTAACAATCCAATTCATGACATTAGTAGGCAAGGCCTTCAGAAAGTGAAAGATTCAGGGGGGCAGAACCATTAGTGACAAAATATCTCCTGACAAAACAAGATTGCAATTCCCCCTGGGTAAAGCTGCTCTTCCTAGGTGCTCTTCCTAGGTACTCTTCAGATATTTTCTGAACAACAAATTGCAATGTATTTGGGATAAACCTGGGCTTGGATTGCCCTGTAGTGTTGAAACAGTGACAGAAAACCTACAGCTATATCCTGGCAAACCTCGACCCTGGGTGCAAACTACAGTTTAAGCAGCGCACATGACTACAGGCTCAGAGAAAATAAGGGGGGCACGCTATGAAGACTGGAATAAATACCTAATCCTTCGATGTTCAGATGATGTCCCACTGCAACAAACATCAAGAGCTTTCAGAAAACCACAGCCTTAAGCATGACTCAAAAGGAGGAGACCGAAAGTGATTCTATAGTAATCAGTATAGGAGAACTCTCAGATACAGGATGTCCAACAGCCACTTTAGATAACTCGATGAGCTTTAAGAAAACACAGAGAAGTGTTCCAATATTCTAAGAGAGAAGTGTCCCAATATTCTAACAGTAGAGACTACTGTAAAAAAGAAATAAATCTACGACTGTTACACTTAACCCAAGAGCAGTCTTCTCAGCAAAAATTTAAAATACCAGGATACCGAAGTTGACATTTTCACAGGATTAAAGAGTGACCAAAAACTTTTAACTGAGAATACTGCAGAGAGCAATGATGTACTTTAAAAATGAAAAACAGATAAAGACACTCTCAGAAAAAGGAAGTTAGGAAAATATAACTCCCAGACCTATCCTACAAAAAAATGATGAAAGAACTGATACTTGTTTACTTTAATAGTGTGAGATTTAAACTATATAAACTATGTCCAAACAAATTCATCAAATGTAGTAATAGTCCACTGGAGTGGTGAGGAGAATGTTTTAAAGATGAAAACAGTCACAAATTAGAAGAGTTGGAAATGATTAGTGGGTAAGTGATCTCATGAAATTCTACTTTAACTGGACAAGGATGGTACAGATTATAGTTCAAAGAATAAAACATGTATCTATGGTCATATTTTTCACTATCAGTTTAATTTTCAATTTTCTTTATGACATAGGTCATTAGAGTGACAATAGTAAAGAATTAAAATTCGACTTTGGTAAAGAAATTCATGCATACACAAGGGAGATACAGAAATGTAAATATAATTAATCTCCTGTTTGCATATCATGAAAGCCTGTGGGAAGTAGCTTTAGGAAATTTAATTCCCAAATTATACTTTATATAATCATAAGCTGTCTACCTGGCAATTAGCTACCAAAGAGACACTCATCTCAGGTAAGTTCCTGAGTTTCTAAGTTTAAAATTGTGAGTTTGAAAACTATCTTTATAAAAGATTTTAAAATGAATTTGCCAGTTTAGTTAAATAAATTTAAAATCTAGTGATTCCAAACACATTTTCTACTCAGAATTGAAAAAGTCTGAACTTATCCACAAAGGAGTGTTTAGTTTGTATTTTAATCTATGTTCATTGGCAAACTTTATTCATTTTATCCTTGTAGAGGTACCTACATCAATTGAAAGGCTTTAGGGTTTCTTTGGGTAAATAAATTGAAAGATAATTGAAATACCACATTAGAAATAACAATGTATGCAATTTCAAATCCACATGAATCACATACCATACTTATGTAAATCAAAATGAGATAAATAAATAAATGAAATAGATACTCAAATATTCAACTCTTATATTTCTAGTTCTTTGATGTCAGTGAAGAGATTCACACATAAAAGCTCAGGAAAACATGCACATTTACATAAGGAAGAGAAACCCTTTATCCTGCAACTACTTATTCTCCCTCATGCTATATTCATTTTTGAAATAAAAAGTCATTTACAATCAGTTACATTATGAGGCACTACAGTGTGTGCTACATCATGGTGCAAACACTTTCGTTTTAGAATTTGTCTTTGAAAGGTCAAGAGATGGCTGGACTACACTTTTGAAAAAGAACATTGCAGCAAGAAACAGTATACTTTCAGAAAAAAAAAACCTAATACTTATTTCATAGATTATTAAACACTAAAGATCACATTGACTGTGAATAGCAGAAGATAACTTGCTTTTTATTAGTCAAGGATATGCTTATTATTTCTAGAATGAACACAATGTTTTTTTTCAAAGCAAATCAAAAATTTCGAGGAACATTCTATTTGGAATTGTTTTGGGTCTACAGTGAAGATTACACTTTAAGTTTAGTTCTGCATCTTGCTGTTGGTTCCCATAAGATTGATGTTGCACATTATTTTCAAAATGTAGAGAGATTTCAACACATTGAAAATGTATTTCCTGAGTTAAAGGAAGGTAAAGTACAGAGAGAGTAAAGATTATACAGTATAACAACCCACAGGATTATATCTAGACTTAATCAGAGATTCTCAACTGCTTTCTCAGAATTTTTAAAATCACTGTCAATTGATCTAATGCTTTTTAAAGTGTGACACACGATAGACTAATTTTCTGTGGTTAAAAAATGAAATTAAAGGTACATAAAATGATCTGTCTTGTAGATAATGTGTGACTATACAGAAGAGTTAAACTGTATCTTTTCAAAGTTGTTTTCAAATTTACAGAAGGAAAAAGAAGAATGGACAGAGGAAATTGCTCTTCTTTGAGCAAATTCATTTTATTGGGGATTACTGATAACACTCATATCAAAGTGACCCTCTTCACCATGTTTCTACTTGTCTACCTCATTAATCTTCTGGCAAACCTTGGAATGATCGTATTAATCAGATTTGATTCCCGTCTCCACACACCTATGTACTTTTTCCTCAGCAACCTCTCTCTCTGTGACCTGTGCTATTCCACTGCAGTTGGACCCAAGATGCTGGTGGATCTACTTGCCAAGAACAATTCAATTCCCTTTGTGGGCTGCGCTCTGCAGTTTCTGACCTTCTGTGTCTTTGCAGACGCTGAGTGTCTGCTGCTGGCCGTGATGGCCTTTGACCGGTACAAGGCCATCAGCAGCCCCTTGCTCTACAGGGCCCACATGTCCGGCAGGGTGTGCTCCCTGCTCGTGGTGGGGGTTTACCTGGTGGGACTAACGGATGCTCTGATACACACTACCCTGGCATTCCGCTTGTGTTTCTGTGGGTCCCATGAGATTAATCATTTCTTCTGTGATGTCCCACCTCTCCTCTCGATATCTTGTTCAGACACTCAGGTCAATGAGCTAGTAATTTTCACGGTTTTTGGTTTTTTAGAAATGTGCACAATTTCAGGAGTCCTTATCTCCTATTGCTACATCATCTCATCAGTCTTAAAGATTCGCTCTGCTGAGGGGAGGTTCAAGGCTTTCTCCACCTGCACCTCCCATTTAACCACTGTTGCTATTTTCCAAGGAACTCTGCTTTTCATGTACTTCCGGCCAAGTTCTTCCTACTCCCTCGATCAGGACAAAATGACCTCTCTGTTTTACACGCTGGTGATCCCCATGCTAAACCCGCTGATCTACAGCCTGAGGAAGAAGGACGTGAAGGAAGCTCTTGAAAAACTGAAGAAAAAAAGGTGGTTTTAAACATTTTTCTTCTCTATATATACCAATGTATTTATAATGGTTCTTGTTTCTATAAAATTCTGTTGCATAACAGAGAAGAAATAAGTTGTGTCACATATTTTAATTGTCAGAAATACGTATGTGTGCGGAAATGTGCTAATAAAATGTTGCAGATAGGAAAATGTGTTTGGCTTTATTATTTGTCTTAAATTATCATGTGATAGTCCTTCCATATAGAAATGTTGCTACCATTTTCAATTGTGCCATTGCTTTTTTTGTTCACTTCTTGATTTCATTTCAATTGTAGTCAGGTTAAGGGATATTTTACTATTGTTCTTACACAATTTTCTACTTTTTATTTCAGGCAAATCTAGTTTATTCAGTAGCAAATATCATGTTGTAGTGGAAATACAAACAGCTAAGATTGCATATAATGCACATAACCTCAAGACAATCACGAAATAGACTGTTGATTGAATTCTATAACAAAATGTCTAAATCCACAATGCAGAAGAAAAGCTTCACTGGATACAGTGTCTCAGAGAGAAACAAGGTTTATTTGAGAGATTAAGAGAAGGCTAGCTGAAGGTTTGGCATTTAGAGAAGTCTTGATGTGTATAAAGTAGTTCTACGACTTTTGGAAACCGAAGAAGTCTGATGAAGTCAGAATATACAAAATAATTAAAAAGCCCCTAGTAGTACACACCTCTGTTAGATTTTTCAAAATCAACTCTTCAATTCCTTCCTCTTGAAAACGTTGCTTTTCCTATTCCCCGTCCCCAGCCCTGCTGAATATTCCTTTGTGCATCACAATCACCTCCTTAAAGCATTATTTAATGTTATCATGTACCAACATATGCAGTGAGGGACTGTAGTACAAGAGTAAAAATACAACAATTGAAAATAGCTGTGCTAATATTAATAAGTTAAGGGTACAACAATATGGAAAAGTATAAGATGGATTTTCTCTCTGGGCTTTTTAAGGAATCGTGGAATACAGTATCGAAGGCTTTGATCTGTCATAGACTGTCTGGTTAAAGCCTCATAATTTTCATCCCCTTCTAGTCTCTATAAGTCACATTGTTCCTTCATGCCAAATATGACTGGTGGCAAATGTCTAAATATTATAGGACCAGTGACTATGCAGAGGGGGCTAATAGTACAGCTAGTCTCTACATCCTGACTTTCTCCTTATCCACCTAGATGAAACCTCTAAATATTAGAATGAAACAGAGATGACATATTTGGGGATATGAATAACACAGTCTATTTCAATCATCTTTTGCATTAAAGTGGAACTTAACGTAGGTAATGTTCATTGTCCTTCTCAGTTACCACATTCTGTCCCTACGAATCATGATTCTACTGCCAGGTGTACACTTCAGTTATTGGAATGCACCTGAAATAGGAGTACCAATGCTTTCTGCTTTCAGGTACATAGGATGAGTTCAGGTCAAATAATTTTAAATATGGGCCTTTCCATTCAAATTTATAATTTCATACACATCATGTAGTCGTGTTTGCTATAGTTTGGATGAGTGTTCCCTGCAGGCACGTGTGTTGAAGGCTTGTTACCCACTCACGGTGCTACCCAGAGGATGGAGCCTTTAGCTTGCAGGGACTAGTGGAAAGTCTTCCATGTATTTGAGCATGTGCCCTTGAAAGTAATTTGGGGACCTGGCCCTTTTTAATCTCTTATTTTGTCTTCCTGACTGCCATTCAGTGAGTGGTTTGTCTTGCCACGTAGACCACTATGATCTAATCTCTTGCAATAGACCCTAAATCAAAGGGGATGTCTGACTTTGTACTGCACCCTTCAAAACTATTTGGCAAAAGAGGCTTTTCCTTCTCTGAAGTGGATTATCTACTGAAATAAATCTTTTCTTAAAGATTGTATTTTTGTGATTAGTATCTTCCCAGAAGAATTAAAATCATCATCCCACAACAATATACGCACAGCTACATTCATAGCAACACAATTTGTAATAGCTAAGTCTTGGAAACAACCTAAATGCCCAACAACCAATGAATGGCTAAAGAAGATGTAGTTTTTCCACACAATGGAGTACTACTCTGCCATATAAAAGGATAAACTAGAGACATTTGTAGGTAAACGGATGCAACTTGAGAGCATACTCTTAAGTGAAATAAGTGAGACACTCATGAGTACACATCGAATTGTTTCTCTGATATGTGCTGTATGTTCTTAAGTGTCAATAAGACAAAGAGGTATGATAGATATTATGTTAAAAAAACAGATAGTATTCAAAAGAGAGGAGAACTAGATACGGAGAAGGGGAGAAGGGGGAAAAGAAGGAATGAAAAAAGAAAAGAAAGGAGAAATGTAAAAATGTAAAAATGTAAATAAACCTGCTGTAAATAGGGAAGGGTGGGGGAACAGAAGGGAGGGGTAGAGAAGAGCGGGGAAAACCAAGATACATCATGTACAGGTACAAAAGAACCATGTTGAATATAATCAATATATATACAGTGTACCCATACATGTTCTTGGTAAAAAATAAATAAAAGATTGTATTTCTGTGATTGTAAAACAGAGTGAAAAATTTTGCCTACCAATAGACATTTCTGTAGCATTTCAGAAGAATAAAGAAAAATGGATAAAAAAAATCTTGTTTTTGAATAAATTGATTTCCCAATAATTCTGGAATCAATTTTCCTCAATTTGACACCTCTGTAATTGTTCATCTCCTTGATCCTGTTGTGATGTTTGGAATGGTGATTTTCATTAGACTGGTTTCCTATTTCACACCCCACTGTGTCTTTCTGAGCCACTCTGCCTTAGGTGACCTTCATTGCTGCACAGCAGGTGGACCCGGGTGCTGAGAGGGTTCATTGCCAAGAGCAAGTAAGTCACCTTCTTTAGCTGTGCTGTGTGTTCTTGACCATTTATGTCTTTGCAGGTCCTGGGTGTCTACTGTTGACAGCAATGGCTGTTGATAGGGGCAAGCCCAGCAGCAGCCCCTCGTTCCACACAGCCCACATGTCCAGCAGGGTATGCTCACGACTCCCGGATGGAGCTTGCTTGATGGGAATGGTAGATGCTTTTATAAATAAAGTATTGGCATTCTGCTTATGTTTCTGAAGATCTAATGAGATTAAACATTTCTTCATGGTATTCACGATTATGGACTCCATTAAGCTGCTTACTCTTTCGAGACTCTTTCTGTTTTATCATTCTGGCAGTGATAAAGATCTACTCTACTGATGGAAGAGCTAAGCTTTCTTGAATTGCACTTCCCTAGCAAGTGTAGTTTCGATTTTTCAGGGCATTCTGCTCTTCATATGTTTCTACTCGATTCTTCTTAATCTGTAGGTCAAGATAAAATGACCTCATTGTTCAGTGCCATTGGGGTTCCCAGCCTGGCACCTCTGATTTGTATCCTATTGAACAAGGAGTAAAAGAGGCCTTCAAGTAATTTTAAAATAAAATAGCATCCCATTGAATAATTATATGGATCTAGTTTCTCTCCATCTTACACTGTATTACATAAAATTCAAAATTGTTTTGACTGTTTGGTCCACAGGGGTCACCATGTTTAGAAAGCAAAATTTAGGTGCCGTTTAAACACACTGCAACCAAAAGAGATCTGTCATCCCTGGAGACAAGCAGTCGCCTAATGGGAAAATGAGTGTGGACCAAGAATAATTTCCATTCCCTCAAACATGCACCAAAGCGGAAGATCATGGTGTCAGAACTCTTGTGGAGACACATTCATCAGTATTTTCAGTTTAATGTCTGGCTAATTGTTAAAATGCTTAGAATGGACTTGCTCCGATAATATCTTGTATAGCAATAATTTTCTATATTTATAATCAGTACAATCTCTCGATGACAGGAAAACATGAAAGGGTACTAAAGCATATGCCTAAGGAATCCTTTTCCCCAGTCAAGAATATTTTAAAGATTTTTACCCTGAAGCATTACCCAGCGTTATTGGAATTCTGAAGAAAGACGGTGTCTTTGAATACTCTCAGGTTAGGTTTGAGAAGACACTAACATTGTCCAAATTATTTGGATGTACACACAACTTACACGTATGAGCTCTTATGTTACTTTTTGTACACACCATTTTTCATTGACTGGTTTTGTGGTAAAAATAAATTAACTGAAATAAGACAGTGCACTATATTGTTGTGCCTTACAATCGCTAGCAGGATTTCCTAAATACATGGAAATCTGTGTCTTGAGATGATGGATACATTATAAAATATCACTCAGAATGGGGCCAATGCAGGGGGTTCCCAAGCTGCTATGTCGCATAGCATCAGAGTCTTATTTATTTATTTTCTACATGCTTCTTCAAGTCGCATTACATCGCGCTTTTAGGAATAAAAGGTAACATTGGTGTCTCCTGTAAAACAAGTGAGTGGATTATGTCTCAATCCAACAGCATTTTGTATTACTGCTCCTTTCTGTAGGAAATCTCTGGGGGAATCTTGCCTTGGTGCAGTTATGGGGCTTGAACAAATTCTTCCTTCCAAATTCCAAGACTAGATTCTCATTTCTGTGAATTTTACATAGCACTATAACATTTTATGATGGTGGCCAAGACAGTTATTTTGTCCTCACAGAGAGATGATTTTTTTTCTTTGTTACACTCGTTAGAAGCCACTTGACAGTACGTCTGTTGGAGTCAAATACGCTGACCGTGGCACTCTGGAAGTTAGGTGATTACTTTTAGAGTTCACATTTCTTCCAACATATTGAAAATGTGAGAGATACAGACATAAAGGAATGTTTGAAATATCTGTTCTCCTATGTCCAGAAAAGTTACATAATACTTACATAAGAACATATGGCATTAGGTAGGACAAGCACAGTGGTCTACATTAAAATTTATAACTTTTGCACTCAAAACTCCATTGCAGAAAAAGAAGAACAATTTAAAAAACACAATGATAGAAGAGGGAATAGAGATATTTTATGGTCAGAAAATTGTCAATATGAGATTTATCTCTCTGTCCAAACGAGGAGTTTAGTGAAGCCAGAGAAAAGAGGCAAAACAATACCGAGTGGGCACAGACCCTCATATTAATAGCTATCAGACAGAATTTAGGATTGACAGGATATTCACATTTCCCATATTTCCCAAATATCATTAGTAGTACACAAAATTTATTTTAGAAATAAATAGAATTGGTTTTTTGTTTGAAAGCTTTATACCAACATATATTTTTCAGCACTTGATCTTTACTCTATGCATGAACTATGTTACCATAAAAATCAATGAAATGTTGTCTCTTTTCACTTTTTGCTAAGTATTTCCCAGGCTGACAGCCTGAAAATATTTAAGAACACACATTTACTGTTCCATTGCTATTGCGTATCTGTGTCCGAGGGATTGTATGAATGTAGAGACATGCGTATATGATAATTTAAGAAAAACCTATCTGGAAGAGCAAAGTAGGTGCAATGGATAATGTGCAATGCAGAAGAACTGAAATTAATGTGGCTGCAGAAGACGAATCAGGCAACGCTAGATGAACCATCGTGTTGCACTACCGCACTTCTAAATGGGATACGAAGAAGTCCGTTACAGAAATGGAGGGAACATGAAGAGAAAAGAAAAGGACACAAAGTCATTAAGTAGCGGATGTATTTCAGTTTCATTAGCTGTCTAGTTTCAGGAGAAGAGATTCTCCATGATCTGCTAAGTTTCCGACACCGATTAATTTGACAACACGGCGGAGGAATGCGGAGCTGAACTCTTGCCCCAGTGGTCACACAATTCCCAGGGGAAAGCACCGAGCCAGGAATGTAAACAATCGTGTTTGAAAACAAAAAACGGAAGACAGACACTTGGGAGATTCATTTCCCAATAGGAACTGCGCGAAAATAAATATGATTGCAAACGGATCAGGAAACAGCAGAAAGTACGGGACGTCTTTGTTGTATCAGGTAGGTTTCTCATGACTATATTGAAACAATGGAGGAAAAGTAAAATGTTACCTTTTTGTTTGGAAAAAGTGAGGAACTAATACTGAGAAATGTGTCAGTGAATGATTTCATACTTGCTTCCTCAGTTAAGCACGTCCTGCAATCTGATGGCCAAGAACATTTTCTTCTTAGAATTATGTGACATTGACTGACTTCATTTGACTTTTGTAAAAATACCGTGAAAGTTTTACCTATCTATGTTTTAATCGAAATTTATAAGTAAACAAATCCTTTTCAGAATCTTTCCGCAAGTAATGTGGTTCGTGTAAATGTAAAAATTTTTCTTGTTTTATTGAAATGAAAATAATAGAGGTAACGTATTACAGGTACCAAGATATATAAATTCGAGTCCATATAGACCACACGCTGTAATTGTTAATCTGAAAGAAAGACGAGCACCCTTATTTCCGGTATCATTAGGTAGACACACAGACACCATGCCACGTACATAAATAACGGCATACATAAATATGCAGAACTTAAGTTTATACATTACAGAATCATTTATGTTTCTCTTTCCATTATAATTTTTATGGAAAATTCGATTTAAAGCCCAAAAAGAAGCATAGGTGTATGTTGTAGACTGTTGTTTCCACTTTTTATTATTCCTTTTGACATTTCAAGGGATTTATCCATGGGAATCAGCTGAGTTATACAAAAATATTCTAAAAGTTCTGGCAAGATCCTAACGATATATAACAGAGTAGTTTAATTAAAGATGTTTTACTTTTCACTAAACTCTAAGGACACCAAGCAGTATCATAATAATTTTCACTTACTATATTCTATATGATTGTCAGTGACAAAATTCAGTAAAGTTTCTTAAGTATTGTAGTACATGTGATCATTTTGGAAACTGTACGAGTTATTTAATATTTTATGATCTGGCTTACTTTTTTTTTTTTTTAACCAAGAGCATGTATTGGTACATTGTATACATAATGTCTTACTTTTTAAATTTAGTTTCCCATGATTTTGAATCTGAAACTAGCTTTAAGTATATTGAGACCTGGTGTCTGAGAATGGAGGATATAGAAAAGGCAGTTAAGAATCATATATAAATTTAGAATCAAATTGTATCAACTTCAGTTTCTAGCTATTTTTACTTTCTTTTTCATGCAGTATTGCTTCTTTAGCCTGCTGCTTGCTTCTGTTATTTTCTGAGGGCAAAGAAAACAATTGACGAATATAATTCACATTCTGTTTCACAAATATTACATTTTGAATATACAGAAAAATAAAAACCTAATATATTTTCTCTTCATTTTTCTTACAATTCAGAATAAGAACAAAGAAGAATGGATGAAGGAAACTGCTCCTCTTTAACTGAATTCTTTCTCTTAGGGATAGCAAATAGCCCTGAAATGAAAATGACACTATTTGCCACACTTTCAGTTGTGTATCTCATTAATGTCATCGCAAATCTCGGGATGCTCACATTAATCAAAGTGGACACCCAACTTCACACCCCGATGTACTTTTTCCTCAGCCACCTCTCCTTCTCTGACCTCTGTTATTCCAGTGCCGTCGGCCCCAAGATGCTGGTGGATCTACTCACAGAGAACAGATCAATTACTTTTGTTGGCTGTGCTTTACAATTTTTCTTCTTCTACATGTTCATAGATGTTGAGTGTCTGCTGCTGGCAGTGATGGCCTTTGATCGGTACAAGGCCATCAGCAAGCCCTTGCTCTATGCAGTAGACATGTCCAGTGGGGTGTGCTGTGTGCTCACGGCTGGCATTTACCTGTTGGGAATAGTAGATGCTTTGATACATACGTCACTGGCATTCCGGTTATGTTTCTGTGGTTCTAAGGTGATCAATCATTTCTTCTGTGATATTCTTCCTCTCCTATTGATATCTTGCTCTGATACACAGATCAATGAGTTATTGATGTATACTATTTTTGGTTTGATAGAACTGAGCACCATCTCGGGAGTCCTTATCTCTTATTTTTATATCATCTCATCAGTCCTAAAGATCCACTCCGTTGAGGGGAAGCGCAAAGCTTTCTCCACCTGCGCCTCCCACCTAACTGCGGTTGCCATTTTCCAGGGAACTATGTTCTTCATGTACTTCCGGCCGAGTTCTTCCTACTCCCTTGATCAGGACAAAATGACTTCAGTGTTTTACAGTCTCATAATTCCCATGTTGAACCCTCTGGTTTATAGTCTTCGGAACAAGGATGTGAAAGAAGCCACAAAAAGGCTAAAAAATAAAATTTTGTCTCAGGTTAAGTAGTATATACTACCAATAAATGTATATTTGTATACACACAATGGATATTCTTGGTTTCTTCACATTATAACTGATAGTTTTTCAAATACCTTAATTATACATCATGATATTTTAATAAGCTCCAATATTCAACTATTTATTGTTTCCTAAATATTTCATCCCTTACTATGCTTCTTCTGAAGACATGGTGATTCTTACTTTTGGAAAAATTTTCAGGTTTTTTTTTTAATGTGAGGAAGTATCATTTGTGAGGAAGTCAATGCAGTGTGTGCATTGACTTCATTCTAAAATTTGTTGAGGGGCCAGGGATTTAGGTCAGCGGTTAAAGTCTTTACCTGGCAAGCACAAGGCCCTGAGTTTGATCCCCTGCACCAAAAAAAAAAAAAAAAAAAAAAGAATTATAAAAAATTTTACTGCTAGGGATTTAGCTCAATATGGTAAAAAAATTTTACTGAGTATTTAATAAATACTATTTCTAGTTGTGAGTTCATTGCATTCATGGTAAAATGATTGCTATGCTAATGAGCCCAACAATGTATTGGAAATTAGAAACATTAAATAGCTAACTATGTAAATAATAGGTAATAAAGTATGAATTAGCATGAGGTAAGCCCAGGGCACTCTATATACAAGGAAAATATCTAAATCTGGCCTGCAAGAAGTAAAAGGTTTTTTCAATGGGGATTTCTAAACAATAAGTAAACATATAATGGAGGGCATTTTGAGTATTAGAGCAGCAATTTGAGTATTAGAAACCCTGACAGGGTCCGAAAAGTGGCCTGAGAATTAGGAAAGTATATCATAATTGTGAGGAATAAAGAGGAGAGTGAAATTCCCTAATGATTACTATGTTGAAAATTGTTTATATGCTTTGGGACAATTTAAATGTTTTCTTTTGAGAAATATCTGTTTGGATTCGTTATACCATTTTTATTCATACTAATATTTGGTGAGGGAGGGATTTTGATTTTCTTTTATTACTTACTGAGTTGTGTTTCCTAGGAAGAAATATTTCTAGTGTTCTACTTCATGTGGGGATAACTATGGTAAATCATACTGTATTGTTAATTTTAAAATAAATAGAAGAGGCTGAGGATTTAGTTCAGTGGTTAGAGTGCTTTGCCCAGCAAGCGCAGGCCCTGAGTTCAATCCCCAGCACCAAAAAAAGATAAATAAATAAATAAAATAAATAGAAGAAATAATTTTATTCTTACAACAAGAAGAAATGATAACTATTTGAGAAGATAGATTTGCTAATTACCTTCATTATATCATCACACAATGTATACTTGACTGTTCACATCACCCTGTATTCATAAGATTGAGCAAATTCATAACTATTCAGGCAAAAAAAAATACATTTGCAAAGTGTAGGATCCCTGTAAAGTCTACTCTAATCTTCTCAACTCAGTCATTTCTGCTCAGCTTTTTCCCCACTTTATTGTTCATATTTCTTGATTTAAATTCCATCTTTGTGAGTCTGAATAATATTCTCCTGAAAACATTATTCTGTCTATAACTCTCTTTGTTAAATCATCACTTCTAATATAACACTGTGAAGATTATTTGATGGAAATATTGTTTACTGCATTTCATTCTAGCATCTGAAATGCAGCTGAGATACAGATTGAAAAAGCAAATAAGTAATAAAAATCAACTCCTGTAGGAATATTTTCAGTACTTGTTGAATGTTCAACAATAATTAACTCAGTGTATGGCATGTATTTCAAAATCATTGTGGATTCTAAGGTAATCAATCTACAAAGCTGTACAAATTAAATAAAGAATATTCATCTAGGTACCTAATCGATGTTTAGTTAATCCATCTAGATGCATTTGGATTTGCAGTGGAGAAACACTAGGAGATCCTTATTGGGAACATACAGATAGTATCAAATTTTCCAAGATTTAAACAACAGTCTGTGAACCTGTTACTTACCAATAAAACTATGCAAGTTAGAAGTCATTGAGGACCTACGTTTTAGTATCTGCGGTTATAAAATGTCCTCATGTGAACACATTGCATAAAGGAAGTGATGTCTCAAAGTCTCTGCTGCTTTTCACAGCAGCATTCGTGGGGCACAATTATAGGTTTTTGGAAACTGTGATAACCCACAACTCCTATGGGAAAAATACTTCTGGAGAACACATTTTAGGCTTCCACCGCCACGCACTCTAAAGGTACACAGGCCCTTCTGCTAAGGTTTCTCAAGAGCAGGTTTGTCCCATTTAAGGTTTCTCATTTAAACAGAAATCACGCGGCCGCAAAGCGCAGCTCTGTAATGGGCCGTGAGCTTTGACTGCTAATAACCTTCAAACTTCAGGGCTCCAAGTACTAATATATCTCAGCTGGCAGTAATACAGGCCTGGAATCTACATTTCCAACTCCGGAACTGCTGTCCGCCGCTGCTGGATGATGCGACCAGTTGACTGACGTCACTTAATGCTTATAACCCCCAGTCAACGCTCCCAGTTTCCGCCACTGCTGCTACTCAAAGATGGCCAGTGGCTGTCACGGTCGGGTGCAGTGCTGGGTACTGCAGCTGACACATACTGCTGTTTTCCACCACTGAACTCCACAAACAAGCGGCATTGACTTCGGCCACGGGGCTCCAGAATGCTTTAGGGCTGGCGGCCCCTACTGTTGGCAGCCACTCTCCCTTCTCTCTCCAAGAGACCCCATCCGTCCACACTACGCAGGATACTGAGGAGATTTACGGGGTCTGTGGGAGACATAAATTACAAGTAGATGGACCAGGCCAGTGGAGCAAGGCTTTCTTCAAACAGGATCTGAGCTGCAACAGAGGGGCCAGCACACAAGAGAGAACCCCTCTGGACACACCAGAGAGGACTGTTGCTTACGGGGAATGATTAATGCATACAGTGATCATTTACATAAAAAAGTTATGAAAGTAAAATACACATTATCATTAATCCCTCTCGTGCCCCTCTTGCTTTGAACGCACTTGTCCCAGTGTTCTAGCCACTGTCCGAAGCAGTTCTGGAAATCCTCTTTCCTAAGTGTCTTTGTGAGCTGTGATTAAAAAAAAAATGTGGTGAACGCTGCTGCCGAGTGCCATCCCACAGAACGGCGCCTTGATACACCATTACTACGTGTCCCCATCTACCTTATCAACCAAATTTGACACCATGGGACTTCCGGCTCTTTCCCAAAGTTAGAATGATTGTAAAGGTAAACATTGAACTGATACAGGACATCAAAGCCGTCATGTGAATATAACTAAGGACAGAAACACACACACACACATACACACACACACACACACACAACCAAAACAGCTTCCAGAACTGCTTCAGAAAGTGATGAGAGAGACGGGTAAGTGCATTTGAAGTGAGGAGGAGTGTACTGAGGGGGAATGATAGCAATATGCTTTTTACTGTATTTTTTTTTTTTTAATTTAAACATTCACGGTACCTTCTGATCATACCTCACATATAGCAGCAGCAGATCTGTGAATAGTTCACATTCGATTGTGCCTATTGCTCCAGATTCAGGCTTACTAATTAGTACAACCATTTCAAATTCAAGCCTCTTGATTCAAGCTTACCCATCAGCCAAAATTAATGTCCACCGTTTGGTTCAAAGTCAAGCCTCCTGTGTTTAGGGAAAATACCTCCGTCGGGGAGACCGGGTGTCCCGGCCAGCTGCAGCCCTCCTGCGGGCAGTTCAGGCCGTGATACTTTAGAGATTGCGGGCAGAAGAGGCTGCTTAGGGGACCATCGCTCTCCTCCCGGAAAACGACACCATGAAATTGAGACTTCCCACTTTCCGGGATTTTCCAGGGGTGAGAGCCTGGTTAACTTTGGCTCGCTGGTGTTGGGGGTGTTTGCAATGTTAGGAACAGGCCGGATCCTCTCCGTTTCTACCTTGTTAGCAGCTCTTGCTTCTCCTCTAAGGCCGGTTTCGCGTATGTTGAGATCCTAACCTCAAAATCTTGGCGTTAATGTGTGAGGATTTGGGGAAGTGTGGAGAGCAAATGGGTAGAGCCACCAGAAACTCTCTTTGTGAGACATGATTTCCTTCCAATTACACTGCTGCTTCTGCCATGTAAATAAAATCTGAATATTTGAATGTCCGTGAACCGGAAGACACACTTTCTCTGTATAATGAATCTATTTGTGCCTTGATTTTGCACTTCCAGCCTCTAGAACTGTATACATACAAACATTCATTTATATATACATTTTATATAGATATATGTAAATATAAAACACTAATACATATTATATAAAATATGTATTTTATATGTGGATCGTTCAATGCAATCATTACGGACTGCAAACATGTACTAATAACATTTTTTAAAAGTAAAAGTTAAAAGGGAGACTATGTTTAAGTTTTAACAGATGTCTGTTTTCGTGAGAAGAGGGTGTGATTGCTGGTAGCTGCGAAGTGTAGTATTAAATTTCCCCTGGTTTTTAAAATTGATCGATTTGCTAGCAAGGGCAAGCAATTAAAAGTTCAGCCTTTACTAACGTTGTTGCACCACTCTCAGGGGAAGACAGAATTGGGGAATCTAATTAATTAGGTTTGAATAACATAAATGATGGAAAGCAACAGCTTAGGAGATTTATCTCCCAACAGTCTCTGGGTGAGAATAAAAATGATCTACAGATTGTTCAGTGCTGACAGCGAGTGCAGAAAGCCTTTATCATCTCAGGTAATTTACACTACGCGTATATTTAAAAAGTAGAGGACATGTAAAATATTGCTTTCTTTGAAAACATGAATAGCGCGTACATGTTAATGGATGATTTTATATGTTTTTCCTTAGTTAAATTTATTTCATGATTTAATGAGCAATGATTATTTTTGTTAGACTCATGTGTTATTTTTGCTGAATTCATTAGGCATTTATATAAGGATTATACAGGATTTACTTAGTAATGTTTTAATCAAGATGTACAAGCGACTCATTCTTTTTTAAACCATTTTGCAAATGAGTGGGTACATGTACATTTAAAATTTATTCGAGTTTTACTTAAATAATACTACAGGTGACATATAACAAATACCAACATATGTAGATTCAAGTAGCTATGCAGCTAAAGCTATAATACTGAAGTCTAGAAATATAAAAGATGACTACACACATTTTACTTTCATTATATCTAGTGAAACACACACTGAGACCTCTCACGTATGTGCGTAGATGAAAACAAAAACAGAAGCAAGAGAGGATAATGTCTGGAAATGTTTCCTGTTCTCTTCCCGTTTTGAGTTTATGGATAAAGACAAATTAGAAGCCAATGATAAGCAAGTGTGTGTGCGCGTGTGTGTGTGTTTGTAGTCTGTTATTCCTCCTGAT
>PVJO010020608.1:0-31587 GCA_004026905.1 Hystrix cristata
TTCCTAATTTCTGTAGTGTTTTTATCATGAACGGGTGTTGGATTTTGTCAAATGCTTTTTCTGCATCTATTGAGATGATCATGTGATTTTTGTCTTTGACTTTGTTGATGTGGTGTGTTACATATATTGATTTGCGTATGTTGAACCATCCCTGCATCCCTGGGATGAATCCTACTTGGTCATGGTGTATAATCTTCTAAATTATCAAATTATTTATTATACCATAGATCACCCCCTGGGTCTTGTTTTTTTTTTTTTTGTTTTTTTTTTTGTTGTTGTTTCTTTTTTTTCCTGGTGCTGGGGATCAAACTCAGGGGCGCAAGTGCTCTAACCACTGAGCTAAATCCCCAAACCCACCTCCTGGTCTTTGACCATGGATCCCTTATAGCAAAAGAAAGTACTTTAGAAATAATACTAAATAATCAATATCCAGTGAAAAATGTTGATAACTATATCTTACTTGCACATACCTTCTTTCTTAAGCTAACTCTAAAAATTAAAAGGGTTACTAGAGATGTGGAGACGATAGTTCTGAAGCCTCCCCTTGAGAGCTTGGGGAGATGTTCAGACTGGGAGCTAGCTGAGTCCCCAGAGCAGGTGTTTGTGACCAATGCAGGTTGTCTAAGTTCTCTCCTTTATTTTGAGGCAGGCCATCTGATATTCTGGACCTTTGAGTGACTTATGTAACAATGCCATCAATATATAATACCATTATTGATGATTTATGGAGAATCTCAGTTGTTGGTAATCTGCATCCTCCCAAACTGGGTGTACTGAAATACATTCTCACACTGACTACTTAGAATTAATACAACCCCAAAGTTTAAAGGCAAAGTCTTCCACAAGACTGACCTTACTTTTGATGCCAGCCCAAGTTTCTGGGGGTCTCTAGGGCATCTACACTTCTGAGCAACTAACTACAAATTTGGGGATCCTCACAAATCCCTAGGATCACTGGGAAAACTCAGAAAAGCCTCATATTTATTATAACAGTTTCATTATAAAGGTGCACACAGGTGAGGCTTGGGAGCCTTTCTGTCTTCTCATGAAATCAGGGCATGTCACTCTCCCAGCTCTTCTGTGTGTTCAACCAGGAAGCTCTACTGAGCTTCAATGTCCAGAGACTTTTTGGGTTTTATTACATAATTACTTAAACTTGATTAATTAAATCATTGGCCGTATGATTGAACTCAGTCTTCCAAAGGTTGGGGAAATGGTTAGGGGCTGAAAATGCCCAACTTTCTAAATCATGTGTTTGGTCTTCCTAGTGTCAGCGTCCTCTGTCCTAAAGCTATCTGGGAGACCAAGAATAACCTTAGCATAACAGACTCCTGTTACTCATGGATTCCAAGGACTTTTGAAGCTATTTAACAGAAACCTGCAAAAATTTTTTATTATACCACAAACCATCCCCTGGTCTTTGACCATGGATCTGTTATAGGATAAGGATCATTCCTATCAATAATACCAAGATTAACATACCTAATGTTTAGAAGAGTCCATGTGAGATAGGGTAGGAGGCTTTTAACTCAATTTCCAATACATTTTACTATCTATATCAGTATTATACTTTTACCAACAATGCCAATATTATACCACATTGAAAAATAAAAGTAAAGGGATGTTGGCCTATTACAAACATCCCGCTAATCATTAATAATTAGTCCAGTCCATCATTGTGTTCTGTGACCAAAACGTCTTCCAAGATGAGACCACTGAAATTTGCAGGATTCCTTTCAATTTTATCAAGTTCCAAAAGCAGGAGGGGTCTCAGTAACTCATACCTTCACCCTTCCGTGCATCTGGTATAACTGGGGACTACTATTTCACATAAGCGACATTAAGGCTAAGAGACCATCTTAGTTGCTTTCTTGTTGATGAGACATGATACCCAACACCCACAGTTTAAAGGAGGAAAGGTTTATTTTGACTTGCTGTTTGTCATGGTTTCCATGCATAGTCAGCTGGTTCTGAGGCAGAGCAGCACAACAGAGGAGCACAGCAAAGGAGAAACAGTTCATGGCGTGGCAGGCAGGAATCAGCGAGACTTCTTTCTTCTTTCTCTTTTCATTCCATCCAGGCTACAAGCCTGTTGGTTGCTGCCACCCACACCCAGGTTGGGCCTTCCCTCCTCCATAAGTCTATTGTCCACACGCAGAACTATGCTAAACAAATCAGTGGACTAACCAGTATCGTATCACACACTGTGATCCAGTCACTCTCCAAAACCCTGCCTATGAGTGCATGAGGCTTTGGGGAAGACTTGTAGATATAAGCCATATCAGAGACAATATCATTCTGTTGCTCTGAATCTCTTTTGAAGCATCCATGTAATATTTGATTTCACTCATCGCATTACCCATTTATTCATTCCTTTATTTTCATCCATTTTATTACTCAGCTTCATGTTACTATAATAAATACCTGAGGCAATTATTTATAAGAAAAAAGTTTATTTTGGCTCCTGCCTCTAGAAGTTCCAATTCATAGTCTAATGGCTCCATGATTGTGGGCCTGTTTGCAAGGGCAGCACATGGCAGAAGTATGTGGCAAAAGCAACCACTTTTACTATGAGCCAGGAAGAATAAAGAGACTGAGAGACTAGGGTGCCGCAATCCCCTTCAAGGACATAACACCAGTTATTTAAAGACATTCCATTAGGCTCCACCTCTCAAAGTTTACACCACCCCACCATAGTGCCACTTGGGAACCAAGCCTGTAACACATGGGCTGTGGGTGATACTATTCATATTCAGACCGTAATAGCTATCATTTTTTTTTCTGTCCATTTATATAGAACTGGTGGCCATTTCTATCATTAATCAGTATAAGTACATTCACTGTTAACCTCAGATTTGCCAGATGGAGTGAAATGTAACCCATTCCAAATAGGCCCTTAGGAATTCTGACATAAAGGCTTAAAAGTATAGTTACAGTTTCTTGCCTAGGAATCATCTCTGCTTCTGGCATTTGTAGTTGCAGCCCTAGCCCTGGGGGCAATGCATCAGGTAGGGAAAAGAAAGTTGAGGTAATAAACAGAAAAAGAAAAAAAACTTACTTACCATACTAGCATCCTGCTTTTCCCATTGCTTCTTCCCAAATCCATCAGAAAGGCAGAAAGGAATCTATATAGTGTGAACTCCACCTTTGCTCCTCTCATTGTGAGTGAACACCCATACAGGAACAAAAGCCAGCACATCATGCCTATATCCTTCTTCCCTGTTTTAGGCAACCATTACTTTCATTACGCATTCCACTTCTTTTTCAAGCCATTACTGTGAAGAGGATATCTCTTTGCCCATTGTTGGACATTTTGGGCTATAAAGTGTCTTTGTTGTTCTGAAGACATTTAAGTAGGGGTTTCAAGTTAGTGCGGTATCTTCTCTTCTCATTCTTTTATAGTACTCTGAACATTTTAACATACCACTGGTTAAGGAAAGCCCTGTCCAGAGTCTGTCTGTTCCTGTGAGGGTCCATTTGTAGCTCTTGGGGCTTCTGACATCAGTCCAACTTGCCAGCCATGTGTAGGGCCTTCCTCCCAGGGAGTCTGCCCTATAGCCTCTCTTGTTGGCAGACAGAGTAGTTCTTACTGTATTTTGTACCTTAGAGGATACAAGAGAACTATTCTTAGATCTAGCCCATTACTGCATTGTTATAACCCCCGGTTTCTACTTGTTTCATGAATCTAGGGAGATACCTCATCAATTCCAGTTGGAAGGGAGGTCTTTGGATGGACATCAACCTATCCTACTTTAATGCAGCCTCCAAATTCCCATAGTATTTCCTTAAGACTCTGTCACATTTTAGTATCCCTTTCATAAGCCAATTTTCCATTGCCCTTTTTCTCAACCATAAGACCAGGCCACTTGGCTAATGTCCGTGAGTTGGTGAAAAATCTAACATCCAGGCAAGCAGCATGCAATGCAGTCTACTAAGCTGATATGTTTTTACTTTTTTTTTTTTTTATCAGCTCGTGGCCTTCCAAACAAAATGTGGTTAGTTCATATTAGAACCATCATCTATTAACTAAGCAGCTATCTGTTGGTCAGTTGAGTACTGTTTATAGATCATTGTGAGTGACTGTATAATCTGGCAACTCCTTAGCTGGTCCCAAAGTTGGTCATAGGGGAAAAGAGTGTATCTGCTTTTGAATAACCCCTGTAACCTTTTGCATTCCCTTAGTGGTGTGTTTCTGCACAAATCATTTCCATTTTATTGTGGAACTCTTCTGGAATTACCCTGCCTTGTAGAATCTTTCTTTAATAACATCCAAGATATTATGGGTATGTTAGACTCATGATTATTTTATATTCTTCAGTTATAGAGGCAGTATCAATTTTTGTACTATTGCAAGCTACTAATTGCCCCTCAAATGAGGATTTTCTAGTCAAAGTCCAGTAGTTGTCACTGGGAGATGCTCAGACTTTCGCCATAATCCCCAGCCCTACACTCCATCCAGGGTTATTGTACAGAGAATTTATCTATTTCAGCATTCCAGTTTCTATATTACTTGATGTTATTGATTGAATGATTGCTCTGGTAGAGATTGAACCCAGGGTCTTTGCACTGAGCAACATCCCAAGTGCTTTTTATTTTATTTTTAGACAAGTTCTGTCTAAGTTGTTAAGTTGCCCAGGCTGAGTTTAAACTTGAGATCCTCCTGCCTCAGCTTCCTAGAGTGCTGGAATTACAAGTGTGCACTACCACTCCTGCTTTACACTGCTTGATATTATTAAAGGCCTGTGTGAGCTTGGGAAATCTTACTGGTTCCCACATTGCCTGTCCCATTAATATTGCTTGAAGGGTAGATTTGCATACTGTTTTACATAACTTGATAGGGGGTACTGTTTTCAATCAGTGTCCCTGTAATATATTCAGGTAAAAAGAAACACAACTACTTCACATGAAGCTTGTTCAGACATAGTAATTTTCATCCAAAATTTTATCTTAATTTCATTAGCTATTGCATGTATATATCCTCTCAATTTAATTATGCCCCACAGGACTTTACCAGCAGGTTTTGGTTTTATAATATCAGGTAGGAAAAATGTTCTCACTAAGGTATGATAATGACTCCCATAAAACATTCAGAGAAAGGAGGCACTTCTTACATAAAGTCTGTGTACGCACTCGAATTTTCATTAAAATTTTTACCTTAATCCTACCAACTCTTTCAGTTCTATATTCTCTCAGTCGTAGCCCCCTTTAGGGTTTCACCAGTGGGTTTTGGTACCATAGTATATACCACTTCCACACCCAGGGTGTCCTAGAAACTTCTCTACTCCCTGACTGTTCTTCCCACTATTGAGCATGAGGTTTAGGTGCCAGCACTGAGCCGAGCCAAGGAACCCTGGCCCTTCCTGGAATCTTTACCTTAATTAAATGGGAAGAACATTGCCCCAAATCATGGATAGTCAGGCTTCTTCTTGTCATTTTGGGCCTTTCTGCTTTCCAAATCTTTCCAAGCTAGGATGAATATTGTTTAGAGACCTTAAACATTTGGTCAGCAGCAGGGACTCCCATCAGTCCACCCAACTTCTGTGATTTGGCCCCACCAACAACCAAGTTGGTGGTTTGACCCTACCAGCGCACCCTGTTTTTTAATAATTGCTTAAAGATTTCTACTACGGTAGGGTAAGTCCTTCACTCTTGTGTTTCTACTTCTCCTTTGTCACCCACCTCAGTGTTCGCTTTATTCACCCCATTTCTTAGTAACTCTTTAGATACACACACACACACACACACACACACAATCTCTCACTTAGAGTGAGCCCCTTAGCATTTCCTTCTAGCTATCCCCATTCGCTTATGAATCCTTCTAATCTTCATAATTAGGTCCAGCATAACTTTTTTCCTTTGAAAATAGCTCTGAAGCCAGTGGCTATACCTTAAACTGGCTGGAATTTGGATCTTTCCAATACAGTCCTTCAGTAAGCGCCCTGAAACCAGAGACTATAATTCAGACTGGCCAGAATTTATACTCACCTACCTCTTACTTTCATTTTATGTATTACAGATGACATTCACTGGAGTTACGTATTTCTTTTTAATTATCATTTTGCATTTTCTCACGAATTTAGTGAGCCAGTTTCCTGGGAGTTGTATCCATCATTTCTAAATTCCATAGATAACTTTTACCTTCAATAACTGATTGCAACATAGCTATCGTTTCATACCATAGGTGATACTATGGCTAGTAAAGAATCAGAGATTCCTTGCCTCCTGGCCTTTTTATTCTTTCTTTGCCCAAAACAAATATTTATGTAGTCCAGGTCATTCTGGCAAACTCCACATTTCTTGATCCAAACTTTTCCATTTTCATCTCAACTATGTATACTATATAATTCATTTCTGACATTATCTGGAGTTAGCACAAACCCTAAAGTTTAAGGATAAAATATTCCACAAGATCGCCTTCACTTCAGATGCCAATCACCTTCTCAGAGTGTCCCTGGTGACTTATTTTTCTTGTGGTCTATAAACTCAGAAAGCCCTCATGACCCCTTCACATTTGATAATTTGCTGAAAAGACTTAGAACTCAGGAGAGCTGTGTTTATGGTTATAGTTTTATTATAAAGAGTATAGATAGCTTGAGGCCTGGAGGGATAAGTTAACCCTCCTATCAATGTGTGCACCAACTAGGAAGCGTCACTGAGCTTTGGTGTCTGGAGTTTTTAATGGGGTCTTATTACATGACATAATTAATCAAATCATCGGCCACAAATTGAACTCAATCTCCAGCCCACTCCCCATCTCCAGAGGTCAGAGATCTAAAAGCTGCAACCTTCTACTCACGTGGTTGGTCCTTCTGATTATCGGTCCTTATCCAATTGCCCACCAGGATTCTTTTCATTAACACGACAAAGAAACTCCAGTATTTTAGAACCTTTTAAGGGTTTTTGAAGCTCCCTGCGAGGAACCCAGGACAAAGGTCAGACAAATTACTTCTTATACCATAGTAGCATATTAACACATGTTACCTAGCATTGTAGCAGGCACTCACCATATTTTTCGTTTGTGGAATTTGATTGCCTTTAATGTTATACTGCTTGAAATCAGAGATATCAGAATTGCAACTACATCTATATTTGAATTGCCATTGTCGATCCTATGTGGCATTGATGCCTTGCCATTAGTAAGAACTTTAAATAAATATGTTTTAGGGAAGAAATGTTCAATCCCACTGTTTTCATGACTCCATTAATAAATAGGAATTTGATACAGCTCGTCTGTGCTGATAGCTGCTCTAAGGTCCAAAGAGTTATGTAATGTCTCAGGAGGATTATAATTTCACTGAAATTTACCATAATACAGCATACTAAGTAATATTCTGTTTTTCTTTTTTAAGTAATCTTTCTCTTTGAGGCAACAACTGGAAAACAACTAGGTGATGGGAAACATCTTTCTCATAAGGTAATGGACTTTAGCTATTTCTAATGTAAATAACTACTATTTATTTATTTTTGAAATAGTTTTAAGGAAGAAAACAAATTAGTTTTATATTCTAAATTAGTATGCATTCTATATAAGCTATTTTACTAAAAATGTCACAAAGACTAAGCATAATAAAGTCTAATAGCAAGCTATTATGCAAAGTAATTGCATGAAAGGATCTAACTTACATGTCTGTTGTCTGGACTCTTTACTGCTTTTCAATAACATGTTCTATTTTCATTAGCTTTTAGCACACATAAAAGTAAATACAGTATGTATATATATATATTTCCAAACCTCTTTCAGTTTTCCCATTGACCTGTCCTTAGCCAGTGTTTTTGTTCAGTTTTAAGACTAATTGTAGGGGAAAAAACCTCCATCTAGAAAATACAAAAAGACCCTAATTGTTTATTGGTTTCTGATATTTTAGCCTTAAACAAAGGAGCACACTGAATAATCTTTCTAAATGACGTATTAGGGTCTAAATATGCCTTTAACTTTATTAATACTTCCAATGAAATGTTATACTAAATTGCATTTTCCTTTTTTTTTAAACAATTACTGGTTTAAATTTGAATAATGAATACATTCATATGGTTTAGAAATCAAAAAGCATTAAAAATGTGCAGTGAATAAGCTTCTCTGCTATATTTATTAATCATAAATACAGTTCTCCATCAAGTAAGTACCACTGTTACTAATCTCTTATATATACTTCTAGAAATTTTTAGTGCATGTACAAACAAAAATGATATGTATTCTTTTCCTCTTCTTACACAAAACTGTGGCATGCAGCTGCATACCTTGCTGTTTTCACATAATGCACTATTTCTGAAGTTTTCTAAATCTATGGAAGCATATCTATGCTTGTCCAGCTCTTTCTCTGCCTACCATATAATACAACATTTTATGGACATATTAGAATTCATTTAATTTGTGCCCAGAAGATGGACATTTGAGGTGTTTCCAGTATTTTGCTTTTACAGCATTGCCAAAGTAAATAACCTTTCATATACATCTTCTTAATGACTGTGGCATTAAGTCAGGAAATGTTTCTGGGTCAAAAGAAATGAGTGTTTGTAATTTTAATAAGTATTGTCTAATTATCGTCCAAAAAGATTGTTACCAGTTTACCTTCCCACTAATAAGATATGAGTTGCCTGTTTCTATACAAATTCCCCTTTATAGTCAATTTGAATTAAGACTGTGTAATTGGAAATTTTTCTTCTCAGTAGGAATACGTATATAAAAAGAAGTAAGTTTCTTAACTTTTAAGATATAGTAATTTTTGTTGGGGTTATTGAAATGAAAGTCATTTAATAGGGTTAAACTTTCTTTCTGGGTGAAGGAGTTGCTGGGAATGGAACTCAGGGCTTTGTGCTAAATCCCCAACCCCTAAACTTTCATTTTAATGAGATAGCTCTTTTGCTAGAGTAGTTTTCTCAAGTATAAGAATTTCCTAAGCATAAGAAATTTATAGTTTTCTAATCTTAAAAATGGAAGTGACTTCTTCCACATTTTGTACTTCATTCAATTAAACTGACATTTAAGATCTTCCCAAATAATAACAGAGCCCAAACTAAAGCTCAGGTCTGTGTATTATTAAATGAATATTGATTAGTGTAGGGCAAGAGAGAGTATTCTAATGAACACAAAACTACTTTGATCTCCCCCTGCAAAGCATACCCATCTTTTTTTTTTTTTTTTTTTTTTTTTGGCACTGGGGATCGAACTCAGGGCCTTGTGCTTGCAAGGCAAGCACTCTAACCACTGAGCTAAATCCCAAGCCAAAGCATGCCCATCTTTGATTTTTTCAACAGTGTTGGGATTGAATTTAGGGTCTCCTGCTTGCTAAGTAGACCCTGTATGATTGAGCCACATCCCCAGCCTTGATTTTGAATTCCTTAGAAAAGAAAATCATATCAGTTTAACTTTTTAATTTTTATTATTATGATGTTTTTGGGGGGGTGCTGGGGATCGAACTCAGGGTCTTACACTTGCTCGGTAAGTGCTCTACCACTAAGCTAATTTGCCAACCTTCTGTTCAACTTTTTAAAAAAAATACACTAAGTTCTTTTGATAATGATGGTAAACAGTTTATTACTGTAAAGAATAATTGCTTTGAAAGATTTCCATTTTGAAAATACTTACACTTATTTTTTATGCATGTTTTGATATACATGGAACAAAATTATTTTCTTCCTTAAAATATACGTTATAATATTCAAGAAAATAGCTAAATTTTTGGAGGGGGTGCTGGGAATCAAACTCAGTATCCCCTCCACTGAGCTTTATTCCCAACCACCAAGAGCTAAATTTTAAAAATGCACTTTGAACTGGTATGTATTGATTTACCAATTTGGGTACAGGAGATGGAGATATATAGATACAGATATTGATATAGATATAGGTATGTTTTGTTTTAAAAGGTGTTATTTATAGTACACAGAACCACAATAGCCTGATGATGTGATCATGATTCTAGCTGAATTCACAGTTCCTAACAAAGTCTTCAGACATAGTTGCCACTAACTAAACCCCTTTTGAGTCAGGGGCTGTGGCATGTGCCTATAGTTCAGCTACTCAGAGGAGGCAGAGGCAAGAGGATTGCTTGAGCCCAGGATTTTGAGGCCAGCCTGGCTAGCATACTAACAATCCATACTAGAGCATTTCCAAGTTATAAAAAAATTCACATTACTAATTCATGTGCTAGATTAATGAAGAATGCCAGAAATTCTTTTTTATTATGAAAAAAGTGATGATCTTGGAATCAGGAGTCAGTTGTAAGTTTGAGACATGCTTGGTACCAGCTTTTTCTGAGCAAAATCCCTTAATGTCTGTGAGTCTCAAGTGTATAGTAAATATTATAATATCTACATCATATTTCCTGTTTTACAAGAAATGAATATGAAAAAAATCTATAAATTTTAAGGCTCTGGAAATGTGATCCTTATGCATATTTCCTAATTTGGTAACAAACTTTAGAACTATAGGTGTTAAGCAATCTAATTAGAATACATTTTGGTGTGAGAAATGTATTAATCAAAATAGACCTGTCTGGTGATATTCAGACTTGCCTCACCCTTTCACCCTGTCTACTAAAGACAGGGCAGGAAGGCAGTAGGAGTGTTATTCAGTTTAGAGATTATCTAAATATACATTATTTTATTGTAATTTGAGGGATTCTCATCCCTTGAATTGCAGGCAAAGTATAACTCTAGTACAACTCTTGAATTATTAGTATACTGGCAGTTTAAATTAGGTAGCATGGCTATTTTACAGTTATAAATAGGAAAATGCCATTTAACTGAGCTTTAGTAAAAGAGATGTTCTTATAATTAAATAATTAAAACGATCCGTATGTTAAGCACTAAAACTAATGAAACATTTACTTTTTTTTAAATTTTAGAGTGAAATTTTAGAAATTGCTTTGGATCAAAAAGGACTTACCAATGATAGAAAAATTGCATTCATTGATAAAAATAGAGATCTCTATATCACATCAGTAAAACGATTTGGAAAGGAAGAACAAATTATCAAACTTGGTAAAATAATTTTAATACACTTTAACTTTTAGTTGTTGCTAATTTTCTTAGATGTACTCTGTCATATACTAAAATGTTTACTTGCTTAAATAAATCTGTGAAAACATTTGATCTACATTTCTCAGCTATGTAATTCCATTTTAATAGCAAATCTTCGGCTGCAATTGGCATTGAAAGATCTAAAAATTAAAAATATAATGGCTCTACAGAGAGCATTCAAATATTTCACAATTTTTATGTTAAATTTTCCATATATTCCAGCATTATATAACCAGAAAGTGGAGACATACCTGCCAAAAATTAGATGAGATCTTGTTTGTCAATTGATTTTAAAGATGTATTTTTAATATTTATATATCCGAGCTAATGGAACATTAACATTTTTTTTAAATAAAGGAACAATGGTGCATACTTTGGCCTGGTGTGATACGTGCAATATCCTTTGTGGACTCCAGGATACTCGATTTACAGTGTGGTATTATCCTAATACAGTTTATGTGGACAGAGACATCTTACCTAAAACACTGTATGAAAGGGATGCAAGGTAACGTTTACTCCATAGAATTCTGTATTGTGGTAAATATAACTCTAATGGAGAGTCATATTTTTGTCTCTAATTTTAGTCCTGCAAAGTGTCCTTTCACTTTAATCAGACTCAACTAAAAGCGTTCAGCTAAAACTAGTTTAATGAGATTTAAGTGGTGGAACAAGTTGAAAGTGTAATATGAACTATTTATTTGCCCCTTATATGAATATAATTTTCAAGTTTAGTATGTTTAATGATAGTAGGTTTTTTCAGTGTAATTTAGTGATTTTAATATAGGTACTCTTGAGATTTTTCAGTGATGCACAACTTCATGACAACTACCCAACACATAGATTATCATTGACTTTAAGACTTTCAGGAATATATGTCTCTTAAATTGAATTTTTGGTTGATGTTAAAATAAAAAAAATGAAGTTACTGAGAAGCTTTTAAATAATGAAATATTTCATAAAATCATACATATTTATATTCTGAACTTTTCTGATAGATCTTTTAGCCTTAACAAAATAAGAATACAAAGACTTCTTAAATCTAAACCTTGGCTTGGTTTTCAAATCTGTTTTGAGTTTGTTTTTGATATTCAAGTTTACAACCTTAGAAAAACCAGACAGGCATGAAAATAAAACAACTTATTTTAAAAAATGCTTTAATGGAAAGATCTTAGTCTCCTTATTTAAAACTCTCCTCTTTTTATTATGAGGAAGTAATCTTGGAATTCAGCTTCATTTTTATTAGCTTATCCTATTAGTATCTTTAAAAACAAAAACCAAGCTATTTAATCATTTACATTATCTTAAGACTCAGGAAATAGAGAAGCCTTAATTGACATTCTGTCACTATAACGAATATCTGAGATAGTCACCTTTTATGAAGAGGAAAGTCCTGTTCTGTTCATATTTTCGGAGGTTCCAGTCCATAATCAGTTGGCCCTATTGCTTGTGAGCCTTTGGGGAGGCAGCACATCATGGAGCCAAACCTCTTATCTACTGCCCAGGAGGGAAGAGGAAGAGGCTAGAGTCTCACTCTCCCCTTCAAGGGCATGTCTCCAGATAACCTAAAACCTACTCAGAGGCTCTACGATCTCCCAATAGGACATCCTGCGGAGCAAGTCTTTACTGTATGGACCTTTGGTAGCAACTTAAGATCTAAATGATAGCAAGTGGTCACTTCAAAATGGTCACCTTAGGGATAGCTCTCAATACATAATAATTTTTGTCCCCTTAAACTGTTGTTTTATTTTGCTTTACATTATTTTTATATAGCAAGTTAGCTGCAGACGTTTTATTTGAATAACATTTAATTGTTCTTTAAAAATAAAATTTTCTTATAATTAAAGTGATCTTATGTTAAGCCCTAAAACTAATTCAACATTTACACTTTTTTAAACTTTAGAATAAATCTTACAAAATTCCGTAGAGTTAATTAATTGAGGGGAATTTATTTTGGAGAGAGAGAGAAAGAGTGTGTGCGTGTGTGTGTGTGTGTGTGTGTGTGTGTGTGTGTGTGGCTGTCTATCTTGTCTGTCTCTGGGGTATATTCTCCAAGTTTTTGCTCAGAATGTAACTTTAAGTTGTCCTTTACTTTTTTTTTTAAAACAGTGAATTTAGTAAAAGTCCCCATATTGTGAGTTTTGTTGGAAATCAGGTAACTATAAGAAGAGCAGACGGCTCCCTGCTGCATATCAGCGTATCACCATATCCTGCTATTCTCCATGAATATGTAGGCAGTTCAAAGTGGGAGGATGCTGTAAGACTTTGTCGCTTTGTTAAGGTACTTTACACTTCAGATCCGTATTTGTATATGTATTGTATATGGGTCTAAGTTTGTGTAAGATGGGTAATGGTAACGTGTAAGGGCTAGAAAAATTGTTAATAAGATCATATCTTTTGTTCTATAAACAAACTCAGAGGAATAGATGTTGCTGTGTGAATTATACTTTGAAGAAGCTGTAATTAGACCAGTAGTTTCTCCATACAGGGATATATAAAAATCTTCTGTGGAACTTTTTTTGTAAAAGTCAGATTCCTGGCTGGGTACTGTGATGCATGCCTGTAATTCTACCCACTTGGGAGGGTGAGGCAGGAAGATAAGTTGAAGACCAGCCTAGTCAACTTAATGAAACTCTGTCTCAAAATTTAAAAAAGAGTTTGGGATGTCACTCAATAGTAGAGCATTTGCCCAGCATGCACAGTAGCGCAGCTCCATTCCCCAGTACTGCCCCCACCAAGTCAGGTTTCTGAGTTCTACCACCACAGAGATTCAGATTCATTAGATCTGTGCTGAGGAGCATTGGGCATATTTTTTAAGTTCCTCAGATGATTTTTGTACAGCTTATGTTAAAATCTGCTTTAGATCAGCATTTTCTAGCTTGGTTGAGTTCAGTATTTTCCAAAGATGTTTGAGCATGGACCTCTTTTATTGAGTATAAGATAACATCACTTACTATATACTTTTATGAAATAGTATTTAGGTGGTTTCACTTATGATGAGTTACTGGTGGAAATCTGCCATAATATTATTGTCTGAGAGCCTGACTCTTTCTCTGGTTATTTGTAAGTTGTGGCTTTTGTCACCTTATCAGAAAGACTGGATGTCTTACAACCTTGACTTACTTTATATTAAAAAAAAATTCTTGGGCTGGGTCTGTAGCTCAGTGGTAGAGTATTTGCCTAGCATGTCAAAGGCTTGGGCTTGATCCTCATAATCACAAAAATGAATAAATCTTTGATAATTAAAAATCAAAGATTGTTAGAAAAATTTATTTAAAAGGAGTTTACTATGTGTTATTAATATCTTTTAACAAAATAGCCACAATGAAATTTCTACATGATTAATTTTTAGTTTTTCAGTGCCATGTTCCATAATTTTTTCTTTTAAAAATTGTCTGATTTTATCATGAATATTTGCATCAGTATTTATTTTAAGGTAGCTCAGCTTATATAGCTGAGACAATGTTCTCATATTTTACTTTAGGAGCAAACCATGTGGGCTTGCCTAGCTGCTATGGCAGTTGCTAATCGAGACATGACTACTGCAGAAATAGCCTATGCAGCCATTGGTGAAGTAAGTAAATAATGCTTACATATATGGACATGTGTATATTTTTACTCATAATTTGCAATATTTCTTATTTTTTACTTCAAATATTTTTTTCTAGATTGACAAAGTTCAATACATCAATTCTATAAAAGATCTTCCATCTAAAGAATCAAAAATGGCCCATATACTGTTGTTTAGTGGGAACATACAGGAGGCTGAAATAGTACTTCTTCAGGCTGGCCTTGTTTACCAAGCGATTCAGATCAATATTGATCTGTATAACTGGGAAAGGTAATACAAATGTTTTTTTCTCACTTCCAAAAGCTGATTGACCATAATATATTCTTCCATCTAGTAAATTACATTTTTCCCTGTACCTAATAGTTTCCCATTGCCACAGAATTTTTATATTTATATTTATGAGTAATTTGCAATTGAAGATATATGCTTTCTCTGAACTTCTAATTGATTAGAAGGTGGGATGTGAAAAAGAAAGGAGAGTTAAGGTGCCTCCCAAATTTCTGATTTTAGTACTGAGAAGGTGGTGGTATTATTAGCATCATTAGTAGGGAAGATATAAGTACACTTAACCAAGGCAAATTTGAAATATGTATAAAGAGATATATGACAATAGTTTATTAAATGGACCTGGAACTCATGAGAAAGATTTGAACTAGATTTGTAGATCTTGAAGTCATCAGCAAATAGACAGTAGTTGCAGCAAGAAGAATAGATACAATTAACAATTAACTGTGTGAAGTGAAAAGCTATCAACTGCATTTATGAGATAAGTGAAAGAAGGCAAATCCACCAAAAGATGAGATCATAAAGCAGTCAAAGAGGCAGAGAAAAGAAGACCCAAGGAGGATTTGTGGTGTTTAAGAAGAAAGAAAAAAGGATTTATAGTAAGGAGTGGTCAGCAGCAGCCTTCATTTCTTCATTAGGCTTAAGACAGGTGCTTTCTGAGACAGAGTGGCATACTATTCTCTGTGACAAATTAAGTTTCTTCCACTCATTCTCTCAGGATTTGTCTCTCAGTGAACAAAATTGTGATGCCTATTGGCATACTTTTCCAGGTTCAAATTATCCTTCATAATCTATTTCTCTCTGGACTCAAAAATAATCGATGTCTCTTTCAGTTACAAGACCCTATATATAACTCTCTTAGATTGGAATTTATGTACAGTACTCACTCCACACAAGGAATGCAAACATGTACAAAAAAAAAAAAAGGATGGAAATGGGTGGAAGGGCAAGGGAAGGAAGAGAAAAAGGATGAAAAAAGAATTAAAATGTGTTATGTACATGTACCAACTTCCCACAAACAATGTAAACATTATATACTAATAAAATGAAAAAGATTAGAATTTATGTAGATATCCTCTTTGTATTGAATAGAAGTAACAAAAATGCCATATGTTTAATTTTTGATTGATATACTATCGTCTTTCTATTATACCCTAATGATCTATACTATTCATAGTTCAGCCACTCTGTTTCTTTTATTTTACACAAATTGGTTATGTTTGTCTGTACAGAGGATCATGAAGTATGTTGTTGGTTCTGTAAAAAAGAATAGCCATTGTCCTTGTCCTCAGTTTATAATTTATAAAGCTTAAGGTAACTAGTTTGGGAAGAGGTAGAGCACAAATAATTCTAAAACTCTATTTTAGGGGCTGGAGATTTAGCTCAGTGGTTAGAGTGCTTGCCTAGCAAGCGCAAGCCCCTTAGTTCGATCCCCAGCACCAAAAAAAAAAAAAAAAAGAGAGAGAAACAAAAACTATTTTAAATATCTAATAGAAAATTGTTTAAGCTATTACCAAGGTGTTTCTTTTGTTTTTTGTTGTTGTGGTAGTTTTTTGTTGTTGTTGTTTTGTTTTGTTTTATTTTGTTTTGAGACAAAGTCTTGCTATGTAGACCAGGCTGGTCTTGAACTCACTGTGTAGCCCAAGAACTCTTGGTTGTCCTCCTGCCTCAGCCTCCCCAGTGCTAGGATTACAGGCATGTGCCACCATGCCCAGCTTTAAAAATATATTTATATTAATTAATGATGGACACTACTATTCATATAGTGTTCTAAACAATGTACCATGTAAAACCAAATTTTAATTGTCTATCTTTAAAAGCTTACAGTCTAATTGGGAATTCTTCCTTATTGTCACTGATAATAGTAAAACCTCTACTTAAGTGCGTATGAGTATGAGGAATTATGCTGAATGTTTTCTTTCTTTCTTTCTTTTTTTTTTCTTTTTGTAGTACTGAGCATTAGACCCAGGGCCCTAACTTTTTATCTGTAATTATCTTTCCAGATACATATGTAATTGTTCCCCTTTCAGATCTTATACTACCTGAAAGATAGAAATGTTTTATCATATTTATATATAGCGGGTACTTAATATCTGTGCTTTTAATGTCTATATAATTAATCATTTTGCAGTGCTCTTCCTCTTCAAACATTTTTTGGGTGTAGATAACATGTAGTAGATGAGTAGGTGTCATAGCAGGAAGATGAGGAAGTTTGCCTCTGATAGCCTATTATATAACCTCTGAACATTTGTTGTACCTCCTTGACCTAAGCGGAGGACAGTGCTTTTTATTTTTTCTAACTATGAATTTCTTAGGATCTGGATCTTCATGTTTACTTCTCTATCTTATAAAATATTCAGTCCACAGCTGAGTGTGCTGCTCATTGTTAGAGTGCTTGCCTAGCATGTGTGGGGTTCTAGATTTGATCTGTAGCACTATAGAAACAAAAAAAAATTTCCAGTCTTGGGAAGCCTGTGTCATGTGCCCATACTTATTCTCTGCTGGAGACTTCAGACTTTCCCACTGTCACTTTGTCCTGCTCACTGCACCCACACATTCTCTCTCTCCAGGTCTCAGCCAGTGGCTCTGCCTTGCAATTATTAGATTTTAGGGAGAGGGAGAGCAGGAGGGGTAAGAGAATATAGTGAGGAAAGAGAATGTATCCTGGAGGTTCTACTTCTGTCTACCTGGCATCACCTTTTGCTATGCTTCTTTCTTATATCTTACTGTAAGCCTGTGAGTTCATCAAGTGCTGGTAGACCTCTATATTACCTGGTAAAACGATGAAGATCAAGGGGGATTGTTTTAGGATTCTGAGTACTCTCTACACACTTAAGATTCCCAAATATGCATCTCTCATCTAGCATGTATTTGCTTCCAGAATGCAGTTATCTAACTGCTTGCTGAGCATTTCCATTGGATAGCTCACAAGTTTTAGTTGAAGTTTATGTTTATACCTTCTGTTTCTCTTGTAAGGCAATCAATGTTATCCTTTCAGTTTCATAAAGCTAGAAATCTAGAAGTTATTTTTGACCTTTTCCTCATCCTTCTCCTCTGTATTGTCAACCATTTCCCTACCAAATACCTCTGACACTCATGCACTCATCTACTTCACTACCAGCACCTTCGTCTAAATTGATCTTTTAAAATGTACTTATTGGAAAGGGCTGTTGGGTGGGAATGCTTAGAAATGGGTCTTTGGAATCAGATTTGGGTTTGATTACTACTTATGTAATCACAGACAAATTACCAAAGCTTTGTAAGCTTTGATTTATCTTAAAATGGTGATAATAATAATCACTTGAGGATTTGTTGTGAAGATTAAATAAAATAGCATGAAAAAATCTCTTAGCATGCTGCCTGGCCCATAGTAAGCCTTTAATAAATGGTATGTTACTCATTCTTTAACTGTTTGTTGAGCACCTCTGATGTGCCAGATTTGGGGTACTAGGGGTACAGCAGTAAACAAAATCAACAAACCTATGGGTTGACAATTTTGATTATATAACTCTAACTGGTATGGTTAAGATAAAAAGGTAGAAGTAGGAAAGATCTATGTGTGTCTATATATATATATATATATATATGAATGGTTTCTTATATCAAATCTATTATATATATAACTAAATCTAATATATATATAACTAAAAATTTGATATGAGAATCAGTTTATATAAGCATACTCCAAAGAAGGCCCCTTAATTGCCTTTATCTGTTTATGAGGTCTACTAGGGCATGGGATGTACAGGTCTGAAATTCAGTAGAGCTTGTAGAAATTGAGGAAAGGCCACTGAGGAAATGATCAGGCTACACAGAATAATAAGGCCATGAGTATAACTAAGAGGAACCGTGAGAACTTAACAAAAAGAATCAGGATATATTATATGCACATACAAATTTCCCAGAATGACTATTCTGTATTGTGAATATACACTAATAAAGAAAAAGGATGAAAAGAGGGATAAGTTCATCTCTGCTGAATGCCAACATTTAAAGGTCTGATTTAAGAGGAGAGTACAGAAAAAGAGATCAGAGAGTAACAAAAAGATGAAATTAAAATTGTTACTATGGAAAAATATCAAACACATACAAAAATAGTGTAAAAATCCCATCAATAACTACCAATTTATGGACAATCTCTCTCCTTTCCCTACCTTTTTTCCTTTTATTTTACAGCAGACCCCAATCACCATATCATTTTATCTGTAAATATTTTAGGACATGTCTCTAAAAGTTTTTAAAATATAGCCCAAATGTCATGATCATACCTTAAGAAGTTAACACTAATTTTATTTGGTATTCTTATATTTCAGTTTATTTCACAAATGTTTCAGGGTTTGTTTGAATCAGAATGCAGAAAAGATCCATATATTGTGATTAATTGATATAGTCTTACAGGTTTTTTTTATTTTAATGGTGCATTTTAGATGTACGTAGTGATAACATTCATCATAGGGGATTTGTACCTGTACATGATATATCTTGCTGCTGCTTTTTTTTCTCGTTCCCCTCCCCTCCCTTCAACCTCTCCTCCTTCTTTATTTACAAAAGCTTTGTTTCCATTTTTTTCCTTCCATTTCTTATTTCTCTTGTCCCTTTGTTCCTTCCCCCTCCCTTGCTCCCTTTCCCATTTTGAGATATTCCTAGGAAAGTGAATGCATCTTGAGACCATACTCTTAAGTGAAATAAATCGGACACATGTTTAAATACCACATTGTTTCTCTGGTGTGAGAAACTGAAAGTGTAAATAAAGACTAAAATGTATTATATTGGGAAAGGGAAAAAAATGTCCAAAAGGTTTTTTAATCTATAGATTTTTCTTTTTGTGTTTTCTTATAATTTTCCCATTGTAGCAACTGAACCTATAGAATTTCCCAGTCTGGACATTTTGGTTGTGTCTTTTGTGATATCATTTACTGTTCCTCTTTTTCCTGAATTAGCTGTAAACTGGTTGTCTACTCTAGAAACTTGATAGATTTAAGTTCGATTTTTCTTGAGGGAAGAGAGGGGTAACACTGTCTAATGGTTGGTGGTGTGTATATTTCCATGGTGACTGGTTGTCCGTGTTTTGCCCAGATATATTAGTTCGATATTTAAAATGATTGATTCTGACATTCTAGGATAGAATTTAAATATTGAATGATAAGTACATTGCTTTTAAAATCTTCAAATTTCTATATTTGTTTAAATTCTCTAAAAAGAGATAGTTTTAAATTTGTTCCTATGTGTTATTTTACTTGAGAAGCATAGTCTTTCTGGTTTATGCTTCTGTCTTTCATATTTGATTTTGAAATCACTGCTACTTTGTCAGATACACCTCTGAAAGAGTTGTAGTTAGGCAAGTTATCTGCTTGATAGTCACTTTGGATTTTTGGTGGTGGTTTGCTTTCAAAAATTGAAGTTGAGAGAAGTAGGAACTAGAAGTTCCAGATAACTGTATTGGTCCTTTATGTAAGGATTCTTAAGACTTGCCTTTGCAGTGAGTTATGTCTTTAATACTTTAAAAATTTTTTATTTGTTTTTTAAGAGTCAGGATCTTACCAAGTTGGTAAATTATACAGGCTGGAGTTGATTGCAGTCCTCCTGCCTCAGCCTCCCAGAGTTCTGGGACAGGTATGCATCACCATACCCAGTTAATAAAAATAATTTCTAATCTTCTGTCAGGTATACAAAATAACTTTGAGTCATTCAAGTTATGCAAAAGATCATACTTTGTTTTGTTTTGTTGTTGTTTTGAGATGGTTTCTCACTGTGTTGCTCAGGCTGTTCTCAAATTCGTGAGCTCAAGTGATCCTCCCAGCTCAGCCTCCTAAGTAGCTGAGACTACAGGCAAGTGCCACCATGCCTGGCTAAAAGTTCATTATTTTGAAATTATAACATCTTTTATATAACTTCCTTCTATTTAAAATACATGAATTTATTCCAGCCCTAGAATCTAATGTCACATTTGTTTAGTTGCCAAATAACCATTTTAAAACTAGAGACATACTGTTCCCAATCCTTTTATGTAATTTGAAGCAAGTTCCCTCCTAAATGTGGTAAAGAAACATTCTTTAACCAGTATATGCTTTTAAAGAACATTTAAAATAGCACATTATCATTTAAATATCTTCTTTTAGCCATGGTTCTTCAATCATAATTAATACATATTTTATTAATATCAAATAACAATAATGATAACTAACACTTAGGATCTAGCATCTAACTGTAGGAGAAATAGTGTGCTTTTGACTAGTATGATGAGTGTTATCCTTACTTCAAAGAAGATGATGCAAATATTGTAGGAGTCCTTTCCTCCACAAGGGCTGTTCCTCACTAACTAATGAGTTACACACAGAATCATAGTGGCTGAGGTGCTCGCCAAAAGGTACATGTACAAGTTAAACCTTGACTTGATTCCTTGAAAATTACTAGCAGTGTATATGTTTTGCGTCTTTGGCGTTGTATCTCTTTTCATTGAGTCACTTAGTTCTCTTCAATTTGAATAAAACATTAGCTGAAAAATAACTTAGTTGCATAGATATTGATTTAAATGGCTGCTTAGCTTTTTCTAAGGTCAAATGACAAAAGGCTTTCTGTCAGACTTTTCTTAACCTCAGTTTATTTCATGAGGTTTTTAAACTTGTTATAGTAATAACATAAGATTATCAATTTTGAACTCTGAATTCATTGTCAGCTTACAGAGATGACCAGGATAGGCTCGTGGTGGGAACAGGCTCACTTCTAATACACTATAAACAGGGATATAATAATTATGTATATAAATGATATGGAACATAGGTAATATTTGTTTCTACAAGGACAGCTGGTCAGGAAGGAGGCGTTGTGTTGAATCTGGACCTAAAAGAATAGGAATTTGCAAGATGAGTAAGGTGAAAAATGACATTCTATAGTGCAGGATAAACAGAGGAAAACACCATTTGTCCTTTCCCCTAACTCTAAAACTCTGCCGTCTATTCAGTTTGAAACAAGCAATACTGATAACCTGTTTTGTTTCTCATTATAGGGCACTGGAATTGGCTGTAAAATACAAAACACATGTTGACACAGTTCTTGCTTACCGTCAAAAGTTTTTGGAGACATTTGGTAAACAGGAAACTAATGAACGATATTTGCAATATGCAGAAGGTGTAAGTATTACAAAGTATTTTATAATGACTATATGGCACTAATTTTTTTCTGTATTCTTATAAAATTCTGTTTTAATTAAGTCAAGTCTATTTTCATAATATTTTACTTAAGATTGGGTGCTAATATTTTTAGATAAGTAAAATAGACAGCTAGGATAGAAGTTAATTCTTGAATTTTTGTCTTCCACCAGCTGCCCCTACTCCAGTGAAGATGTACAGGCATAAAAGATAATGGTCAAAAATGCCTGTTTTCTCACTTTGCAGAATTTTAGGGCAGAATTTGCTTGCACCTCATAGAAGTACCTAGCCTAGGTAGACTTTACTATCTTTCCCCAAAGAAGACTCTGTCTTTGCCTCCCAAATTTCTACCAGAATTTCAGAGTTTTTCACTCCAATTAGAAGATAGTAATTCCAGTACACATCACCCATACAGAGAGCCAAACACAAGAGTTTGCCTTGCTGCCTAAAGTATAACTGATGGTGGCTGCTTACCCAGATCCTTCAAGGGTTAGGCAGCAGAAATAGGGCTTGTCTCTCTAGCCATGAGGATCCAAGAAGTTTGACTTCAAAGAGCTATAATTTCAAAATAAGATTAACCATGATTCCAACTCTGTGAATTAGTTTACTTAGCATTTTATTCATTCATTTATTCCTAAAAATATTTATGAGATCCCGTCCTGGGCTGGGCACGATGCTTGATATAGAATCAGATGCACCCTCTGTCTTCCTGTGGTATATAGACTGGGAGCACTCATTCTTGGGGTAGTGTACAGTAATACAGAATGTTCTGAGCCATCCCAAGGGCAAGATAGAGGAGACTTTTCTTCTTAAATGTCATTTGGAAGTTAACTAAAAATTGGAAAGTAGTATTTTAAGATGAAAAAAAAACTAGGGCGGGGCACTAGGGATTGAACTCAGGGCCTTGTGCTTGCTAGGCATGTGCTCTGCCACTGAACTAAATCCCCAATCCTGAAAATTATTTTTTATTTAAAAATTTCCCACTACTGAGATAATAGCTTTTGGGAATATCCACTCTATTTGATGATCTTTTGGTTTCACTTAGTTCTATAATCATAATTTATCATCCATACTTATCTATCTATAAAAATTATTAAATCCTTTGTTTTGGAACTAAAGTAGGATAGACAAGTATTATTTTAAAAAACTGAGAATTCTAGGTATCCGGTGAATTCTGGTGGGCTGACAGTGGAAAGTGTAAAATGAATGGAATCTTAACAATTTAAAGAAAAAGGCAAAAGGTTTGATGTACATTTATTTTTATGAGCTCTGAAATGTTATTTGAGTTTGTCTAAATTAAAATATGGAAATATGTGATTATTTTAGGTAGCCTGTCCTCCAAGAACCTTATTAGTTAGAGCCATGGTCCTCATTCTATAGTGGTGTTCATTAAATATTTGTAAAATACTTGTAAGTCTAGCAAATACAGTCAGCATGAAGAATATATTCAGTCTGTTGAATATATACTTTGTGCAAGAAAAAAGTTAGGAAATGCTTAAATTAGGAAAAAGAGTGGAAAAAATCAAACTCATGAGCAGAATTTCAGAAAGTATAGAATTTTGAAGAAAATCCAGACGAGTTAACACTGTAGTTAGGAAAAATCACTTTAAGCATAACTACTAGCTAAGCCGCCTTTCATGTTTTAAGGTCTTATAAATAGGAATCGTTCAATAATAACTCACTTTCTGAGTAATTATTACTTTTTATCCATTCAATATTTATTGAGTGTTTTCTCAGTTCTTATTCTCTTCTTGGTGCTTGGGATATAGTAGTAAACATGACAGACACTGGCCCTGGCCTCGTGAAGTTTATATTCAAATGTAAGTGATAGTTGTTAGTTGTTAACTCCAGTTTTGATAATTGTTTTGAAGGGTTTGTACCATGGGACTGTGAGACTGTGAGTGGGGAATCTGGCCTAGGTGGAAATTAGCAGAGTCTCTCTGACTGCCTTTCTTGCCCCCCCATCCCTCCCTTCCCTCTCTTTCTTTTTCCTTCCTTCTCTTTCTTTTTCTTTCCTGCCTTTCTTTTCCTTTCTTTTCTTTCTTTCCTTTCTTCCTTTCTCTTACCTTCCCTTCCTTTCTCCCTCTCTCTTCTTTCTTTCTTGCTTTCTCTTTCCTTCCTTCCGTTTTCCCTTCCGTCTCTCTTTTCTTCCTTCCTTCCTTCCTCGCTCTCTCCTTCCTTGCTTCCCTTCCTCTCTCCTTCCTTCTTTCCCTTCCTTCCTTCCTTTCCTTGTTTTTTATTTTTTAAGCAGAATAAGTAATTACTCTGAGCTCTCTTAACAGATAAACAGTGGAAGCTGCCTGGGAGTGGGGGCAGGCATGAGAAGGGACATGTTCCAGGCAGAGGGAAAGCTTTGAAGTAAGAAAGATTAAAAGTAATAGAGAGTGACTTTAAGATTTCAGAGGCAAGTTAAATAATAAATGACATGGTCACTTTTTCCTTTTAAAATCCTGATTCAAAAATAAATGGGAACTCAAAGTTTTTCCACAAAATTATTCTAATATTTTATCAGTCAATTAAAGGATATAGTAATATCTAAAACCTATTCAAAATATTCAAACCCAAGGGCTAAATTATCTGTAGAACACTGTTCTAAAACTGGATAAATGCCAAGATGGAAGTGCAGCATTTATTTTCAGTAGGATAGCTATCAACTAATGTCCTCGTTTGTATTACAACAAGTGACTAATATAGATGTCATCAATTTAGTTGACAGATGTCTGGTACAACAGAGCAACAGTTGTTCAGTGTATCATCAGTGTATTTTTTTATTATGATTGATTTGAGAAACATACGTAAGTCAATTTAAGGCTGGAAGAAGGCCAGGACATTCACCAACTTTTGTCTTCGTCTTTACGAAGATAAAGATCTTTTGTCTTTGTTAGATACGGAAACAAGTGTTTTGCCATTTAAAAATACCAAGTTGTAGCCTGATAGAAAAATGAGTCTTTCAAATAGTCTGTCATTGACTCTGCTTTTCAACAATCTATCACTTGCATCTCAGCCTACTTTTTTTGCTTTTTTTTGAAAGCACAGACATTTACTCCTAGGGTGAGAGGAAGTTTATCTATTCATTTACTTTATGTGTTATAGATAAATATGTGGGATTACTATTTTTCTTAAAAAAATGACCCAAAGTATCCACAAATTACTTCATAGAAATTTAGATATGGGATACTAAAGGAGAAAGAACCTAATACTTAATTCCATCAGCTTCCAACACAAAAGAAAAGAGACATAAAGTTTTATTAAGGTTAGTCTCTTAGTTACTTGAGAGAAATGTGTTCAAGCAAAAAGTAATGCTTTAATGTGGTTTAATATTACTTACTCAACCACTCTACCTGGAAATGAAAACTTATATCCTTCTGACTCAGTCTCTGGGGTTGAGTTTATTTCATAGTAAATCAGTTTAATCTAACTGGACCCAGTTTTTCTCTTGTCTTGCCTCAGAAACTACACACATTCCCAGATAAGTGATCTCCAAACTTTGTTAAATAGTAGACTGTGTTTTCCTAAAGAAATTGCTGTTAGAACTCAGAGGCAGAGTCCTTTGCAAACATCAATCTTAATGAACTTGGCAGAGGGGTCTGCCTGGGGTAGGGTAGGGGAGATTGCATCATGGACAGAAGAGACACAAACATATAAAAATGTTACCACTTTTCAGTTATTCTTTTTATGTGTCTCCCAGTCTTGCCTTCTCTCTACTTCCTCTAATATCTTCTCATCTTTATCTTAATGGCTGCTGTATCTGTATATCACTTTAAGAGTTATGGCAGAGAAGATACTAGTATAGAATGTGCTCAGGGGAAGCTAATGTTGTCCTATCTTTTCTGATAGCTAGGCCTCTAATGGAAATTTTAATATGTAAGTGTAAATTGTTGACTTGTTGGAAACATAGCTTAGTGGACTGAGTTCTGTCCATGTTTCCTCTTGTTTGGAGGGGAACAATCTACCTCCTCCCTCACCTGTCCTTGAGGAATTGTGTGAAATCCTAAGACTCCACGGGACTGTATCTATATGTCTTTTATAAACAGCTACAACTAGATTTTGGTCTTTTATATCACATTGAGAGTCTGCTTTTTATTAAATAATTGTCTGCTTTGTCTTAAAAATATTTCATGATTTTGAGCATTATTATTTTTTCTTCAATGTTCATTTTTTCTCTTAATATTTTAGAAGTAATACATTCTATATTTGCTGATTGTTGGTCATTTTAGATTTTTAAAATGTCTTATACTATATAAGCACCTTTCTCCTTTTTTTCTATTGTAGCTCCAAATAGATTGGGAAAAAATCAAAGTCAAAATTGAGATGGAAATTACTAAAGAACGAGAGCGAGCATCAAACAGCCAATCCAGCAAGAATACAGGTCTAAAGTACTGAATACCTTGCCACATTTTAAGAAATTTTGAAATTAATTCCGATTAACCAAAGATAAGCATGTTTTGGTTGCTAAAGCAAAAGGTATAATCTTTAATTATAAGCACTTTCTATGTGTTTAATACTAAAAGTATAATCAGAAAGAGTAAGCACAAAATAACTGATATAATTTCAACTTTTATATTTGCTAACTCTAATATTTAGCAAAGCATTTCTGCAACTTCTCTATACCTATGTGGCGTTGATGACATTCCAATTTTTTGTTCATTACTTTATCCCTGAATCTTTAGGCATGAACAGATATTAATGCTGATAATGAAACACTGGACTCTTCAAACTATGTTATCATTAATTTTTGCTTGACCTCCTAAATTGTAAAGTACCTCCCAGAGCTTATTTATGAAGTTGTGAAAATATATAACAATGAAGGCACTTGTACACCAAAGTTCAGAGTAGCTTTCTTTGAATAACAAAAGGTAGAAAAACTCAAATGTCCATCAACAGATGGGTGAATAAATCAGTGTGGTATGCATGTACAATGGAGTATCATTCAGCTTTATAAAGGAATGAAATTCTGATACATACTGCAATATGGATGAACCTTGAAAAAATAGGCTAAGTGAAATAAATCCAACACAGAAGGCCGAATATTGTATGGTCCCACTTATGTGAGGCACCTAAAATCAGCAAATTCATAGAAACAGAAAGAATTACCAGGAGTAAGAGAAAGGAGTGGTTACCAGGGACTGGGGGAGGAGGAGTGGAGAGATTATTGTTTAATGAGCACAAAGTGTTTGTTTGGAATGCACAAATTCTGGAAGTGGGTAGTGGTGATAATTGTACAGTATTTGTGAATTTTAATATCACTGAATTGTACTCTTAAAAGTGATTTTAAAGGGGCTGGAGATGTGGCTCAGTAGTAGAGTGCTTGCCTAGCATTTGGGAAGCCCTGGGCTCAATCTCTAGTACTGTAAACATTTTTTTGAATGGTAAATTCTGTTATATATACAGTATCTCCATAATCTCATAAACATCTAGAATGAGCAAGAAATATTCTCACTCCTCTCCTGACTTGAGAATGTTCAAGCAGTAGGCCCTAGAATCTGAATTTGTGAAAATCTCATTAGGTGATAAATCTGTTTGGCTAGCCTTATTTCAGTATGTCCCAAAATTATTATCACTACACAGGCTTTTTTAAACAGTAACACAAATACCCTTTAGAAAGTCTTCCATGAGCCTGTTTTTAGAAATGCTACCTTATAGAGTGAGTATATATGTGTACATAGGAAAGGTATTACTTTTTTCACTGCCATTTTAATTACTATAAGTTTCTTTTATAGAAATATTTACTTTTAAACATATTCCTTTTCTTTTTGAAAATGTTGGAATATACTGTTCTTGATCCAGATGCCAGGTACAAAGATGTGTTCAGTTTGTAAAATCTGATTGAGTAGTTTACTTACAAGCTGTACTTACAAGCTTATATATGCTTTCTATATTGTTATAGTTCAATGAAAAGTTTAAAAAGAAAAAATAGTTTTAAGGGTAAATTTAATGTTATGTATATTTTATCTCAATAAAAAAATGAATTAGGTCTATGTTCTAAAAACAATTCTCTGTTATTCTACAATTCAGTTCTCACACTACCTGGAGTTAGCGTCAGATCCTGCAAGGTGAAAGGCAAGGTCTTATCTAGGTATCCCCAGGAGCCTCATGAGCTCTTAGGTGAGGCTTTTGAAAGGTGAGGCTTATGGGGTGGTATAGCCTTGCCGTTTAGAGGCAAGTCCTGTTTAGAGGAGACAGTCATTGGGTGCATGACCTGCAAGGATGTATCTCCGTCCCTGGTCCTGCCTTCTCTCTCTGCTTCCTGGCTGCCGTGACTTGATCAGCTTTTTCTTCTTTTATGTCCCTCTTCCATGCCCTTCATCCTTGGAGCCAGGAGACTATGGACTGAAAACATGAACCAAAATAAACCTCTTTAAAATAGTGGGTGTAAGTATTGTGTCCCATTGACAAGAAGGTGATTAAGACAGCCCCAGCAAGATTGTTCTTCCTTCAGCCACCACCTGCAAGTAGAGCCCCCACACTACCCTAAAGTCCCAGGTTGCCTGCATTTGGGTCTGTGTTGGCTACACATTTGGGATTCTCATGATCCTCCTTCACATTTGCTAATTTCCTAGAATGATTCATAGAACTCACTGAAAGCTTTTACCTACAGTTTTATTTAAAAAAGTATACAACTCAAGAACACCCACATGGAAGAGATGCAAGGTGTAGGACAGTGATGATAAACTTTTAGAACTTTCAGTGATACAAACAACCTTCTGTGTTCGCCCCACTGATGGTTCGCCACCCCTGATGTAGGAGAAAGAAGGAGTAGGTGGAGGGGAAAAGGAAGGGACATGTGTTACTTTTCTCATTGCCAAGACAAAATACCCAACACCCAAAGTTAAAGGAGGAAAGGTTTATTGTAGCTCACAGTTTGCAGAGATTTCAGTTCATAATTGGCTGGCTCCAAGACAGGATGGCATGTCAAGAGGGGCATCAGAGAGGAGAAACAGTTCATGGCAGGCAGAAGGCAGCAAAGAAGCAGCAAGCGACAATAGTAGCCTTCTTTCTTTCCTTCATATTCTATCCAGCTATATGCCCTTAGAGCAGGTAGTACTCATACCCAGGGTGGGCCTTCCCATTATCCACACCCAGAACTATGTCAAACCAATCAGTGGACTAATTTAGTAATCATACATGCTTAATCCCAGCATCACACACTTTAGATTGAGCCACTTCTGAAAAGGCCCACCTATCACCACACGAGACTTTGGGGGGACATCTGCACAAAAGCCATAATAGGATGCAGAACTTCTATATTGTCTCCTTGTTGAATTCAGGTGTATCATCTTCCCAGCACATGAATGTGTTCACCAACTGTTAGGATTTATACATGCATGTCCCTCCAAAGCCTCATGCACTCATGGGTGTGATACTGGACTAGTCCACTGATTGGTTTAGCATAGTTCTGGATGTGGTTAATGGATTTACTAGAGAAAAGATCCATCCTGGGTGTGGTGGCACCAGCCAATAGTCTTATAGACAGGATGGATTAAAAAGGGAAAGAAGAAGAAAGTCTTGTTGCTTCCTGCCTGCCTTTCTCCTCTGCCATGCCACCCTGCCTTGGAGCCACATGACTATGAACTGAAACTTACAAACAGTAAGCCAAAATAAACCTTTCCTCCTTTAAATTGTGGGTTTGGGGTACTGTGTCTCAGCAACGAGAAAGTAACTAACTTAAGACACCAACCAAGAAGCTCTGCCCAGCCCTGCTCTCCTGAGGTGGTGGTGGTAATTTTTATTTTTTATTTTTCTTAAGCAGAGTTTTATTATGTAGGCATAATTGATTAAAATATTGGCCCTGCATTTGAACTCAGTCTCCAGACCCCCTCATCTGCCTGAAGATCTAGTCACTAAAATTCTAGCCCTCTAATCCTATGGTTGGTTTTTCTGACAACCAGCCCCCTACCCAGGTCCTCTCCTCCAAAAGCCACTGTATTAGAATAGGAGGTATCCTTATCGATCAGGAAATTCCAAAGGTTTTGGAAGATCTGTGCCAGGAACTCTCCTTCCTCACTCCCTAGAAGACCAGATAAATTTTTTTGTAAACCACAGGCCACTGCTTTAATAGCATATTGCTTTATGGTAGCTGTAACCTAGGAAATAAAAGAAACTGGTATATTACTAGCATTGTCTAGTCTCTGTCTAATTGGCACTTTGTTCCTCAGAGGATACAAGAAGAACATGCCCATATCACCTCATCTCTGTATTGTTTTAGCTTCCCAAATCTGTTCATTTCTTGAACCTGGGTAACTATGTCAAGTGGACACACTGGGATGTTGGTTCCTCAATTCCAATCACTTCATAATACCAAGCATCCATTTTACTGCTTAGCTACACAGCCAGCCTAAAAGGAAAAATTGTATTTTCTGAGTCTAGTTAATATATTCAGTTAAAATTGTTAGAAAAGCAGTTATAATAACAAAAGCAATTTATAGCCAAAAGTTAACAAAATCCCCTTTGTGTGGCACTTGTCTTTCCTGAATGAAATCTTTCCCTCACTCTTAATGATTTCCTGTACTTCACATAGAAAAATCCATTTACTAATAAAATCACTACTGAACTCCTACTGTAGCTTGGGAACTATTCTAGATGCTAGAAATGTGATAGTGAACAGAATAAAAAAATATTCCTGCCCTCTTGTGAAGCCTACATTCTAATGAGGGACTATGTGTGGGAAGATATAACATAAGCAAATATTAAATATACAATATTTCAGGGCTGGGAATGCAGCTCAATGGTAGAGCACATGCTTAGCATGTGTGAGGCCCTGAGACCCTGAGACCAAGGCTAATCACCACACAAACACACACACACACACACACACACACACACACAAAGTATTTTTTATATTAATAAGTAAAAACAAAGCATAAAAGGAAGATAGGAGGATGATAAAGGGATGTCATATTTTGGAAGGTGTCACTGAAAACATGCAATTTGAGGAAATACTCCAAGGAAGAGACACTCATTTTAAACTTCTGCCAAATAAAACATAGGAAAACCTTTAGATAAATTCCTATGAGATGAGCTTATATTATCCCTCTTAAACTTAATTTTAAGAATCAAATCCAAAGCTTTGCACATGCTTGGCAATCTCTTCCTTAACTGATTTTAAATGAGTTAATCTATAAAAGGAATTCTATATGGTTTTGACATGAAGAGTAATTGTCATGTATAATATAGCTTACCTGTGAATACAATTTATATAGTGACATTCACAATAATGTAAACACTGAATATGTGTACAATGAAATTATAACTGTTCAGGTCCGTAATCCTACATATGAAACCCTGAGCCAAATCTGTTACAAAATTCAAATTTGTGGAAAAAATGCAGCATATATTCCAATATTTTGATAAGTTCATACATATTCCCCATTTATTATAGGATATACCCAACAGAGTCACAGCTATTGGTCCTTAATCAAACATATTAATATTTCTGTTTGGGATTAGGGATTTAGCTTGGTAGTACTGTGCTTGCCTAGCATGTGTGAGGCCATGAATTCAGTCCTCAGCACTGCAAAAAACAAAACAATATTTCTATAATGTAGCACATAAATATTTACATTAAGT
>PVJO010020609.1:0-31715 GCA_004026905.1 Hystrix cristata
AGTGTTACCAGCTCCAGCTGTTGAATGATTTCAGTTCCAGCAGTCTTTAGTGTCACGAGCTCTTTTGTGCCATCTCAGCCTGCTCTACTTGATATAGAAATCATGAACAGATGAAATCACCATCCAAAAGAGGCTGTATTAGGGCATAAGTAATAAAATAAGAGGGAAGAGTTCATATACTGACCTCATAAGTGTAAGAAGAGGTCTACATATATAGGAAAAATTCTGGTCTTACACATGTGCAACATCTTGCCAGCTAACTACAGACTTTCTCATTCAATTGTAGGGAAGGGGTTTCCTGTGGCCCTTGTTGGAAATAAGTGCAGAGGGAAGGGCTCATCCAGAAAGCCATCAGGGCCAAATCATATAGGATAAACCCAAGAAAAAGCTTGTCATGACCAAAGCAAACATCTCTCAGAGCTGTCATGGGGCGTCTTATGTAGCTGAGACCACTGTGAGACATCTGGGCCAGTTGTAGCCATCAAAGAGAAAGAAAAAATATAAATAATTTTAAAAGTACTTCTTGGTGCTGGTTTGGTTTTTTCTACCGTCCTAAATGGAAAAATACTTAAAAGTAGTGAGAGAGATATGATACCACATAAGAGAAAATTATTCTAAAGACTTCACTGAAGTCTTTAGATTTCTCACTGAAAATCATGAAGGTCAGAGGAAATAGAAGAATATTTCTCAAACAATACAGGAAAGGTCTATCAAATTATAATTCTATCTATAGTAAAATTATTTTTCAGAAAATAGAAGAGCTCAGAAATAAACTTCATTTAATGGAGGAAAGGATGGTGATTTCAACAAATGATATGAAAACAGCTTTTCCACGTGACAATTGTGAAGTCAGTCCTTTATTTTACACTATATACAAATAACAAAACAAAACTGAAGAAAGATCTACATGTTAGGACTGAAACTAAAAACCGCCTTAGAAGTAAACACAGAGAAGACATTGAATATTAGATTTTGAAATAATTTTTGGGATATGACATCAAAAGTCCAGCCAAAAACAACAGTAAAATAGAGGATCCAGAATTTATCAAAATTTAAAACATTTAAATCAAAAGACAGATTGGCATATATTTTTAATCTGCAGTATAACTTTTTAATTGGTGCACTGATACTATATTTATTGATAAGTTTGAACTCAAATATGCCATTTGATCTTGCATTTTTGTCTCTTTTTTTATTGTTGTTTAGTTGTGTGTGTGCACGCGCGTTGTGTGTGTGTGTGCACAAGCTTCCCTTTTTCTGTCTTGCATGTTATTGGAATCCACTTTGGTGTGCATGTGCTATTTTGGAGTGCTGAACTTTTGGTCTCTACGTCAGTCTCTACATCTGCTCTAAGTATTATTTTATACACTATTATATAGCTGTTGTAGTCTACTGACAGAGTCCTGTTTTCAGTTTCAATCGATTGAAGACGTCTGTTCTCCTTCAGACTGTTCTATTACTCTTCCCAATTGATGGCATCATTTTCCGAAATATGTATTCCACAGAAATTCAGAAACATATTAGATGGTGTTTTATTATTTAGTTTCAATCACTAAGTGTAATCTGCAACACTCAAGATAAACGGACATTTGTACTTTTTAATTTGTCCTTTCTTCCTGATGTTTCAATACTCCTTTTATAACTTCCTTTTCACTCATATAACTGTGTTCTTTTGAAGTAGAACTGCTGGCAAAGACGTTTTAGTTTTCCTTCATCTACACTTACTTTGATATGCTTTTCACTTCTATTTTTTTCATACTGGTAAAATATATATAAAATAACCACCTCATATAAAAAGTGCACAGTTCAGTGGCATTATTTTCATGGTTTTGATCAAATATCGCCAACACCTCTTTCCAGAATATTTTTGTATTTCCAGCTGAAATTCCATACCCATTACACAAGCCCCCGAAACCAGGATTCTCCTTTCTGTCTCTATAAATTAGGTTTCACTGCCTGTCTGATATAAGTGGATTCATATGTTATTATTTCTTTTATCATTAGATATTTTCCCTTATTAGGAAAACTTCAAGGTCTATTCATGCTGAAGCATGTACCAGAATTCCATTGCTTTTGAAGACCAAATAATAACTATTATCCACTTACATATATGTATATATGTGCATCTATGTATACATACATGTCTATGTATATTTATACATATATGTATATATACATATAAGCTATTTATTCATATAGATACATATCATATATACATGTACTGTGTTTATCCATTGATATGAGAGACATTCGTTTTTCTGTTCCACCTTTTTACTTTTGTGACTAATACTACTATGATTATTAATATGTAAATATGTTTAAGTCTTTGCTTTCATTTTTCTCAGGATATTGCTGAAATATATAGCAATTCTATCTTTACTTTTTATTTTTTTTGAGGAACCGACATAGAATTTTCCACAACAGCTGCACTATTGTACATTTTCACAATTCAGGGTGTGTTGGTCTGCTTTCTGTCATTATGGCAAAATACCCAAGAAAACAAAATGGAAAGATTTATTAGTCATTATTTCAAAGATTTTAGTTCATGATTGGATGACTCCACTGTTACTGGGCCTTTGGTGAGGTGGCACATCATGGTAGAAGGGCCTGGCAGAGCTAAATGTATCTCCTGTGGCAGCCAAGAAACAGAGAATGCGAGAGAGATGAATGGGGCGGAGACAAGGTAAAACCTTCAAGTGACCTATGTTCTTCTACTCCAAAGGTTCTACTACCTCTTAATAATGTTATTGGCTGGCAACTAAGCCTTTATCACAGACCTTTGGGGGTCATTTCAGATCCACATCCTAACACACAGATTTCAAGTTTTCAACATATTGAAATAATCGAAGAACTGAATAAAGCTGAACTGAATAAAACTGAATAAAAATAGAACTGAACATAGGCTGTTAGGGAACTCCTCCTGCCTGACTGCTTGAGTTGAGGTTCTTGTCTTTGGAATTAAACTGAAAACTGGCGGCTCTTGGATCTTAAGTGATTCAACTTTCAAATTAGAATTTACAAACCTTCTCTGATGATTCTTAAGCCTTCAGTCTGAGACTGGAGCCACAAATTGCCTATCCTTGGCAGATAGTACACAAATGGCTAATTTAGAAATCTCTCAACCTACATAATAATGAATCAATTCCTGAATCTCAATCTCTATCTCTCTGTTTCTCTCTCTCTCTCCCCTCCTCCTGCCATTTTTTTTCTCTTTTTCTCTATTACTTTCTCCCTCCCTCCCTCCTTCTCTGGTTATTTGTCTCTGGGGAACACTAACCTCTAACTAATACAAAACTAGAAGAAAATACTTACACATAGCCAATTCAAAAACGAGCTATTTTCTACAATATAAAGAGTTTTGAAAACTCAAGAGGAAAACCCAATCAAAACAAAATAAAATGATCCACTTAGAAAAATGACCAAAGCACAAGAATAAACATTTCACTGAAGAGGTATATAGGTAACCAACACAGGAAAATACTCGTCAAGGAAAAGTAGATGAAAATTTCTGTGTCAACAATTAGAAAAAAAAATGAAAATGCATACTGTGATATCACTTGTCATAATATTTGTTATTTATTGTAATTTTAGAAACATACCAAATGCTAATAAAAATACAGAGGAAGTATATCATTCATCCAAAGCTGATGGCATTATTTTAAAACCTTTATAATTTCTTCAAAAACTGGACATTTAATTACAGTATAACCCAGCAATGGTGTTCATGGACATTTAACCCGAAGAAATGAGAACTCATTCCACTTACTTTAACACAAAACCCCAATTCGATTGCTTATAACAGCATTTCTTTCATAATAGCTCAAAACTGGAAACAAACAGATGTTCTTCAACAGATAGGTGGTAAAATAACTTATGACACATACATACAGTGTAATACAAATTATGGATGCACAGAGTAACTTGGATCAGTCGCAAAATATCAGTCATGTTGAGTGAAAGAAGAAAGGTGCTAACTCCAAAGGTTATTAAAGGGCTGGGGATTTGGCCTAGTGATAGAGCTCTGGCCTACCAAGCTCAAGGACCTGAGTTCGATCCCCAGCACTAAAAACAAAAGAAAATAAAACTAAACTAAACACAAAAAAGATTAGTGTAGGATTCCTTCTTAATAGCATCTTGAAATGGTAAAACTGCAAAACTAGAGACCCGGTGAGAGGGAAAATGGTGGTATGTGTGGTAATAAAAATATGAGAGGCCCTGTGTTCATAGAAATGTTCTTACCCTTGATGTATCCTTATCAAATATACTTCCGTTTTGTAAGACATTTCTTCTGCTGGGCGGGGGGGCTAGAAAAAGATGTGTGGGATCACTTTGCATTATTTCTTATCACTGCACATAAACCTACAATTACCTGTTAAAAACTTTTATAAATAGTTAAATACAAATATAATACCTAAATTGGGGAAAATAATGGAAGCATTGAAACACTTCACAAAACAAAATTTAAAAATTCATCACCAAGAACCTGCACTAAAAGACATCTTAAAAAGAAATACTCAGGCAAAACTAAAAGAATCCCAGATTCAGATTTCTATAATTGTCTGTTAATATTGTAGATTTGATTTGCACCAGTTTTCATTTATTTAATGTTATACTTCATTCTTGTGTGTCTCTAATACCTTTTCTTCTCCTTAATTTTAATATCCAGTTTTACTATTTATAATTTTTAATTGAAATAGTTAGCCCAATTTAAATTTTCTGATATATTTAATGTAATGATACCATAACTTTATTATTTTCATCTTATTTTGTTTTCTACTATATCTTCACACCTTCTTTAAAATAATTTTTTACTGACCATTTTTTATTTTATTTTCTATATCATACTTTAATCAATATGCAAGAGTTTGCAACATGTACAATTGATTTTTAAAATATACCATATATTTCTGCATTATCACTTCAAAACACAGGAAGGAATTTCCCCTCTCTTAAACACATTCGCCCTTTCTCTCTCACATTGTTTTACCACTGTTAGTGGACTCGGTGCCACCTATCACATACATCCTAAGATACCTTATTATTCTAATAGGTAAATATTTTCCATGTGGTCCATAGGTTACCTTGGTTAAAATGATTCATTCCTCCCTAAAAGAACATGCTAAATTCTGAGAATCTGAATGAGCCGTTACATTGAATGAATGTGCTGAGATTTAAACTCTATTTCCAATAATATACCAAAATGTGTGCAGATAAATGGAGGGGAAGAAAGGTGGGAGAAGCAGGAGAACTAACAATAAAGTTCTAATGAAAACAACAGCCACAGAATTGATATGAAACCTGGTGTTAGGAAGGACATGTAATAAATGAAATATTTTAAAAAGACAAATCTAGGTGGACTGAAGATGCTATGTATATAGTTTGGATTTGTTATATCTGATGGTAATATTTTTATCACAGAAATAATTTCATGTTTACAGCAAGCAATTTATCAGAATAATAAACAGATGGAAAATTGTAAAAGGAAACAGAATAGATAACTAAAATTAAGGCTTTAAAAAATATGCAATCTACTATTATCTCCCATTTTATTTGATTTATATTAGGTTTATAATCACTTCAGAAATCTGAGTTACAATTGAAAATTGTTTAATAATACTAATGCTGTAAGAAAAAATTAATCTTTAAAATACATTTTATAGAGTGTTTTCGATTTTCAAAATATAGATGACTTTTAAGAATGTTTTTAAAGTTTTTAGTAGAGATTTGAAGATAAAAATGTTTTTAAACATCTATTTCTTTCTCAGTTTCGCCAGAATTCTAATATACTAAAAATCCCCATGGAGTACAAATGAAAAGATTTCTGTGTAGTTCTTATGTCTTTTTGACTAATGGAAAACAAATGAAATGATGAAAAAGTCGCATTAGAGTCAGTCACACACCATAAATTGCCTTTCTTAGTGTGTCATTGTATAAACGACTTGATGGGCCCCAGGGGAGAATTCCATTAGAATACTACTCTTATCATTCAGAACTTTAGCTTTATAAAGCAAGGAAGGTAGACAGTGTAGGAACCCCACATGAACGCTTGACATTATAATAGATGTAGGCAACTATGGCTGAAAATCAAAGTGAAAAGTTAGAAAGAATGTAAGACTTCCACTCTACAGTGACCCCTGTATAAAAATAAGATTGATGGATTTCTAAGTACTTATTTTCCCCATTTAAAAATATGAACCAATGAAAATAAGACATAAAAATTGTGTTACTAAGCGAATGGGAGCAATATTTGAGCAAAGTGGTTGTAGAAAGTTATTTAAACTGTCTCTTTCCATAATCTCTTCTTGTGAATGGTTTTAAGTAATAAGTTATTTCCACTACATCTCTTAAAATAATGTCCCATCAAAAGCCATGATAATTATTAATAAGTTTGGCATTAAATGTTCTATTTGGCTGATTTTAAATGATTCTTTCTACATGTACAAAAACATTCCTTCTCCTTACTTAAAAACATTGTCAAAATGAAAGCAATCAACTGAAAAAGATTGAAATTCTTTCTTTCTTTTTTTTTTTTTTGCACTGTGCTATCTGCTACATAAAATTTAAAAGCCTTTTAACATGACTCCCATTTCAGCTTTGCAAAATGATAGTAATTTGTACAGCATCCAAAACTGGCAAATGCTAGTCACACAGAATATATTGTCAATAGCATGGTATATTTTTCTATTTATTTATTTTTTCTTTCTATTGGCTACAGATTTTCATATTGACAACGATGTGTGCTTACAGTTAGAAAGAAATTTTTAAAATACCTTCTACACTGATGTGATTAAAACATATTTAAAATGCCAAACATAGCTTTTGTCATTGTTTGATCATCTGAAACGTATATGGATTTTCTGCTTACTTGAAGCTACTTTTTAAACTTAATTATTGGTATTGTCTAGAAAATGTGTTGTACTGAACAGCAACAATAAGAGTATTATACTAGTAATATGAGCATACAGTAAATTACTATCCCAATTTTTACTTCTACACTACTTCCATTCCTGAATAGCCATAGGACCTCAAATCTGTTAAATATATTCTCATTTTTCCCACTTTCTTTTTTCCTCGTCTTCTATCTCTTGTCCTGTGGAAACATTTATAACTTCACTGTCTGGTTTGGCATCTTTTTGTCCATGACTGATGCTGAGTTGTTTTTATTGCACGTATTTTTTTCAGCACATATTGAAACATATTTTCAACACAGCTATTTTTCCAGAGTTCCCTAAACTTCACAGCTGGAAGAGGTATTTTGTTCATCTTTTTTTAGCTTCTCACAATTCAGGTCACACTTTGCCCAACCACTCTTAAAAGAATAATACACTCATAAAAATATAGTGTAGCTTATGCAAACACACAAATGGTACAAAGAAACAACTTAATTATATATTTTGTTTAAGCCAATAAATCAAAAGTATTTTAGACATTAACATTTAGGCAGTACACAAACAAATGGCATTACTTACAATAGGGTCTATTCACAATCAAGAGGGTAAGAACAACATTTGTAGCATATAAACAGCCTAGAACTTGTCAAAATCTAAGAAAATCAAGACAGTTACAAGTACAAGAAAATGTATTTTCAGCCACTCTGATAAAAATGTATTTTGAAATGAAAGTCAACTGAATGAAAGAAAAATGAAGAATGGCAATTTTCTTGCACTAGTGGAGTGGTGGTGACAACCTAGTATACTATAAACAAAAGAAATTTTAAGTTTTCTCTTTTTATTGTAATATAATTATTTATTTTTGAAATACTTTAAATAAAAATTATATAATGTGGCTTTCAAAAAGAACTCACCATAATCTTAATAACTTCAAACATGAAAATTAATAAATTATATTAATACTCTTGTTTCTTAAAATGTTACACTAATTACCTAATTAAAATACTTTGTATTTTTCAGATATATTGTTTGTATTTTAATGTCATGTTTAGCAAGTTGCAGGTAGATCTAGTATTGCTTTATTTTTCTTGTAAAGTTATTAATAACACTATTCTCTTTGTTTCTCAACTTTGAAATATTCCAAAACTTCACATTTCTGTCACAATTCTCATGTGTCCATTGGAAATTTTCTTAGTGACAATATTTTATTTATCTTTAACATTCCATTCTTTTTTCTTTCAAAAATGCTGTAGTATTTCAAGACATAATATTCTATTTAAAAGTAATACAGTTAAAAAGGTATTTAAAAACTGAAAATTCTGGTTCCTAGCAGCTATTGAAATTCACAGCAAAGTGGCAGGATTAAAACAACATAAAACAAAAATAAAGTAAAAGTTAGACCTAGAAATTTAGACTTCTCATTTTAAAACTTTCCCTAAGCATGTCTTTGTTGAGGAATTAAAAATACACACATGCACAGACATGGACACACACATGCACACACACTCACACCTACCTATCTCCAAGATTGAAGAGAAAAGGTAAATTTACAACAGGGAAAAAAATTAACATAATTAAATGTAGCATGTAGTTTATCTTCCTTCCTTTAAAGAGATTTGAAGAGAGGAGATTAAGAAAAAAAATATTTTTGACATGTTTGCAAATATACCAATCAATCTTCTGATGATTTCTCATAAAGATAATAGAGTATTAACTTATCTAGTTCTTTTAGACAATACTCTTAGACAAAGAATTTATATTTTTGTGGGGTCAGGGGTATGTTGGAGTTCATGCACACTAGTTTTAAGCACCAATAGTGAACACTCCTTTCATACTCTTAAATCCAAGGAAATTATACTAATGGAGTAAAACCATCCACAATATATTGACTCCATAAAAATTAGAAGATGCTACAAATCAAGGCTCTCGTTCCGTCCCTACAGCAAAAGAGAATAAATTACTAAACATGTAATAGTTTGCCTTTTCCATGCCTCTCTTTACATTTAATTCCATTGTACAGAAAAAGTCCCATCTTTCAGAGTTCCTTTCCCCCCTTGGAATTAAAATATATGTCTTCCTTTCTGTTACTGTTTCTCGTATATCATTTAGAGAATTTGCTAATTTTCATGTAGCCCATGTGCACCAGACAAGGCCTGCTAGAAAATGTTAGGTTTATCTGTGAAATTATGGGAGTATAACATAGAGATGTTTGAAAACCAAAGTTTCTCTTTTCTATAAAGTAACTTCCACACATATCATTTGAAAAACTGCTGTTATAAATATGGAGATGGTAATTTACCAGGTGAGGATGCATAATGGGCATTTTTTTTTAAGTCAATGAAGATATCAATAAAGGCTGCCTTTAGCCTTTCTATGACAATATATTAAAACATTTATTGCTTTAACTTGCAACAATACCACAGGCCATTAATTGCTAAGGAGTAAAATCTGTATACTAAAATGCCGTGCTGAGGTGAGGATTTAATAAAACTAGGTGTGGTTTGACACAACTAATCATTTGAAATAATTCTTAAAGTATTATTTAGGGAATAAGTTTTGATCAAAGATGCTGCCTGATGAAGACTCATTAGGGGAAAATAGTAATAAACTTCACAGATATTTGAGCAAGGAACTCAGTAGATCATTTCCAAAACAAGCAGCAAGAAAAACTGAACAAAATTGCCAAAGCCATCATTTAACAATTGCAAACTGAAGAGAAGTTTAGAAATGTGTTTTCAAGAATAACTACTAAGCGTCAGAGCAACAGGATCATGTGCCATTTCAACCAGGGGCTGGTCTACCCGGTACCTCCAGCTCCTCTGAGCAGAATTTCCATGGCCAGGGCTGACAAATCATGAAGTTAGCAAGCTTGTTGTCTAACTGTGCGTGGCTGACTTTATTTGGAGCAGCCTGTAGAAAAACCCATGCTCAGATTTTAAGACCCCATGTCTAGTTAGTGGAGCAGGTTGGCTGAAAGCTCTGAGAATCCCTAAATTTTGCCACAAATCCCAACTCAAAGTCTCAGTTACTACTTTAAGAGTTTCATATTTGGATCCTCAACCTAAAGCTGTATGAAACCTCTCATTCTGGCTACTTTTTCCATGGCAGTTTCCACCCATAATCTTTTCTATAAAATCTTTCCCCATGTGCTCTGTACTTTCTCCAAATTTTATCTTGTAATGCTAAACTTTCTAATCAACATTTTCTTTATTCTGCCTCAATTTACTGTATTGCAAAGAACTTCCCCCAGTCTCTTTCTGCTCAGCTTTACAGATTTTTTTTCTCTTTTCTTCTAGACTAAAATATGGTGTTAACTGATTGTCTTGCCTCACCTGTAGAAAGCTGCTGATTTTCCTGTGACCCTAATGTCCCAAGCAATGAGATGCTATCATCGATCCCCTTTGTTCCCACTTGAAGTTTACTTCAGGCAGTAACATCTTCAATTCGCCTTCACTAGCGTAATTTCTTCAATCTCTAGAAACTATTCAAAATGTATTGAGAATTTGGATACTAGATCACAGTTTATTTTCTTGTCATCGTATTAGATGACTTTTATATTTACATAAATGGCCAAATGAATTAATTCGTTTTGTGATGTCAATTCCACTTTAATTTATATGTCACAATTTTATAGTTTTCCCAGAATGTTCCTTCCCAAGATAAAAACTTGATTGTATCAAAATTTGTAACTCTTAAAATAATTTTTAAAAAGTGTGTTTAGTTTACTAAAATTTCTAAACTTCTAGGTCTCTCAATCATTTTATTCCTGAATCTCTTCCTCTTCAACTTTCTCAAGTCTTTGAATACCCTTGCTTGACAAGTGCTATAATTTGAGAATATCACTGCATTCCATCTAGTTTTTCTCTTCAGGTAGCATTTTCCTTTTCTTTTCTTCCTTTGCAATTTTTAGAGACAAAATAATGCACAAATTACATTTATTCATATTTTATATTTAATATATGTTATAGTAGAATCTATAAAATTTAAAATAAAAATAAGGACATATGGAATGTAACAAGAAAAATATTTACGGGAAAGAAATATTTTCTCTGGAACAAAGTGCTCTAGTTTAGTTTGCTTTTGTATGTGTCTGAATAACTGTAGAGAGAATGTTCTTTCCTAGTTACTGCTCAATAATTGATATTTCAAAATTCCACTTTCTAAACGCAATAATATCCGGATCTCTTTTCTCTGGGCCTGTGTGCCAGGCCGGGAGAGGTCTGACCAATGTAACACGCGCATGGGTGATACGTGACGTGTTCAAGCTGAGACCGGAAGCCTCTGTACTCCTCTGTCTTCCCCTTCTTGCCTGTCGTGGAAGGTGACCTTTGTGGGGAGGTGCAATATGAAGGCCAGCAAGCTCACTAAGTCAATGTTTCTAGAATAAATGTCTTTGAGAATTAACTACTTGGTCTGTTATAGAGTTCTACATAAATTAGAAACTACTTTTGCATAATCCAGGTTGATTGGTAGATTATTGCCTTTTAGGGTGTTACGCATTTTTTGGACCTATATGCTTCAAATCTTGAAGATCTTTTTCTTTAATCTCCAACAACATCACTTGCATTTGTATATCCGACGTGTATTTTTCCCTTGACTTTCATCATGGCTTTCTGTGCTGCTTTTCTGGCTGACCTAATTCTATACTTCAGAATCTGTTGTGTGTGTCACACTGAATTTATCTCCTATTAATAATTTTATTGAAAATAGTGTAGTAGAAAACACAAAAAGTAATAAAAAGTACATTTAAAGATAATAGAAAACATAATTTTTACCATTGTAAGCAAAAAAAAAAAATGGATCATACTTCAGGAATTTTTTCAAATGTATTTACTTATTGTGAATGGAGAGGCGAAATTGTGTGAATTTATCACATACAACATGTTTTAATTAAGGTTTTCTGTGATGTTTTTCTATATACCATTTGGCTATTCTCTTTGACATGTGTCCACTTTTGTCTTCCTGCTAAGTGACTTTGGTTGTTACAGGTACTTTAGGAAATACCCACAGGGAGCGTGTCTGAGGGTTTCCAGTGCTGGTTGGGATCACAGCTGACCAATCCTTAGAGTTTATGAGGGTGCACGGGGGACTGGGTTCGGGTTTGGTTATTTGGAGTAATCAAGAGTTCCAAAGACTACAGACTTGCTCTTAATGGCTTCTTTTAGTACAAAGCAAACAAATAGAATGATGTTATAAAGAAAAGAGAGAAATTTTTGTAAAGTAGATCCTGAACATTGTCAGAAAAGAGATGTTGAATAGACTCCTGACAGACAAACTGTGTGTGTACTATATGTTTGTGTTTTCTCTCTGATGAAGTATAATGTGACATAATGTACTTGAAGAAATAATAATACTTAAATTTCAGGAAATCTGTATTTTTAAAAACAATTCAATAATACATTCAGATGTTACTAAACCTTTGTTTTTAGAAGTAGGTTCTTTTAAATTTTTTGTTTCACAAAATAATTTTCAACCAGGAGTAGTGTCATACCTATACTTTCTAGCTGTCTGGAGGCTGAGGCAGAGGATCAAGTTTAAGCCCAGCCAGGATAACTTAGCAAAACTTTCTTTCAAAAAAGTTTCGGACGTGTGCTATAGCTCAGTGCAAAGGCCCTGGATTCAATCATAATACTGAAAAAACAAGAAAATATACAAAAACTAATTTTAAAATAATAGTAATAAAAATTAATTTAGAAATGTAGCACAATGTGATCACACTATCAATTATGTCATATTATTTTAACAGTGGGTAAAACCAATGTCGAAAAACAAAATATAAATTGTGTCAGCCTTAATGATCTTGGATTCACTTTTTAGAAATATGAGCAATGCAGTTTTCAAATGACCTTTAAAGGTGAAATTTGTCTCAACATAATGACAAAAAACTAGTGTCTATGTAAAGTACACTAACATAGTGAGAAACAACTGAAGAGATAAAACTTTCTTCTAAGACACCATTGGCATTGAGTTATGCTCATCAATTACACAAATTAATTTGTACTTGTTCCTGTGGAAGAGTATATGACAGGAAATTGAAGTGTGTCTCAATATTCTATTGCTGTAGGCCTAAAACAAGTGCATTCTGAATAAATGAATGGATCAATAATATGTTTATTTTTAATAGTGCATGCTATCCGAGTACATATATGGTACTTTTAAATTCAATTTTAATGAGAAAATAGTACTCTGTAGAAAAATAAATTAGACAATGAAATGGTTTATGGAGGGTCATGTATAAATATTATTTCAAAGCTAAAAATCTATCATTTTAATACTTTTGTATTTGCGCATCTGTTATAATACATTGCAAGTGTTCTTTAGAGGTGCTCACTTAGGCAGCACATATACTAAAACTGGAAAGATACAGAGAAGATTAGCATGGCCCCTGAGCAAGGATGACACGCAAATTCATGAAGCATTCCATATTTAAAAAAAAAAAAATGTTCTTTAGAGGACTTTGTGGAAACAAATGAGGGAGTAAGATTTTAAATTTCTCAGGTCACTTTAGGGGAGGCTGGAGCACAACAAAGTGACTGAAGATACAAGAAAAACTAGATGCTAGAAAGTGTGTTTTCCTAAATGAGCAAAATTTTCATAGGATTAGCTAAAATATACTGTGCCTATTTATGGGTAGGAGTGTCATACTGCTGCTTACTTTAATAAGGTTAAAATCATAATTTTAATTAAAATAATTTTATATTAAAAGACTATGCAACCCATTTTTAGTTAGAAGGCATATTAGAAAGGACTTAATAGTTTGTATATATTTTCATTTCCTTTTGGTTCTGAAGCTCAAATATTGCTTCTTTAATTTAATGTAAGAATTGGATTCTGTTCTCTTGGTTATCAGTATGTGTTTTAGTTACTTTTCTCTCGTTGTTGGGACAGAATACCCGACACCCAAAGTTCGAGGAAGAAAGGTTTATTAGCTCACAGTCTGTAGAGGTTTCAGTCTATAGTACGCTGGGTCCGAGGCAGGGCGGCATGGCAGAGGCAGGGCGGACCGGCATGACAGACCGGCAGCTGACTGGCAGCAAAGTAAAGTGAGGAAATGCAAGGAATGTATGCAAATAAGCAATGCAAACGAGCAGCTAATTAGCCTCTTCCTGTATCTTTTATCTAGGCTTCCTGTCTCCAGGGCAGCCCGCACTCCCAACCCCAATCTCAGTCTCACATCCTTGATCCCAGCAGAACGATGCCAAACCGATCAATGGATCAATTTAGTAATCACACACTCTAGATCCAGCTATCTCTTACCACATGAGGCTTTGGGGGAACATCTAGACATAAACCATAACAGTATGTAAATACATTTCTGTGTCATGGGACTTTTAACTAAATAGACCATGTATTACTGTTTTGCTTGTAATAGAGCTCAGTACACAATATTTTGGGGCAGCGCATAGTACTGGCAATGTGAGTAGTTCTTTGCAGATGTTCTTTAATATAATTTCTACAAGCATGTAACTGTTGAATTTAGCATTAGATATGAGGAAACAGGTATCAACATCAAATATGTAATAAAATTTCTAGAAGGAGTCATTCAAAGCAGTGTTGAATATTTAGAAAAGACAAAATGAATTTTTACTCATCTAAAGCAGAGCTGAAAAGATGTTACCTAGCATTTTTCAGTGTACTCATGGTTTATGTGCTGCCCGATATGTAAAGAATTTGAATTTGAAAAGCAATAATCATTTTAAATATAACCTAAAGATGAATTCATGTTGTCAGAAAGCTATAACGGTTGTATAATGCCAAAACAGCATCTCTGAAAGAAATGATATACATCACCCTGGTTAAATATTTGCAAGGTTTGCAAAAGAAGACACCGTGTGCTATTTTTGGATACTGACATACATGAAATAGCAGGGTAAAGACAGTTACAGTATTTGAAGTGGTTTAGACAGAGAAGGTATTATTGCAATTAAACTGCTGAGTGATTACTCATTTGCAGATTGTAAGAATCAGTATTCAGTTATGATTATAGCAATGGGATGAAAAGTGCACTCAAATGTTTGAAGGCAATGAGCACACTAGTAAGACAAGGATTCTATTCATTTAACAAGTATTTACGGTTGGCATTGTAGACACAATACATAGTTTCTGTAGGCGGTACAGGAATAATTGCTACTTAGTTACTATGCAGTATGGAGAAGAGGAATAGGATTTACTGGAAATGCAGCAAGTTTATCTGGCAGAACAAGGACTGATAAATACACTCCCAAAGCCAAATTTGCACCTCTACCTTATTTTATAACTAAAGCAGTGATGGTTAATCCTGCCTGTCAAGTTGACTGGCTTAAAAGATGACCAGGAAATTAGTAAAATATACTTTTGAGTGTCTCTGGGTGGGACTTGGGAGCATGAGTTTGGGGAACACATCTGGTCCCTGCCCCTTCCTTTCGGGCTCTTCTCCCTGACGCCATCGGTTAGAAAGGTTTCCTGCACCACCCCCTTCACCATGATGTGTCTGCTTTGGGGACAGTAAACCGTTGATTGAAGCCTCTCAAACGCAGTGACAAAATTAACCCCTGCTCCTTTAAGTTATGCCCTTTGAGCGTTTATGTTCCCAAACAAAAAGGTACCTAATAAAAAAGATTTTATTGGAATACAGTTGTACTCATTCATTTACCTATTGTCTATGGCTGCTTTCCTATTATAATGGCAGGGTTGAGTGTTTTGGACAAAGGCCATATAGATGACAAAGATCAAAATATTTCAGATATGGCCCGTTCTAGAAAGAGTTTGCCAGATGTTGAAATGAAATATGAAGAATTTGGAGCAGGCCAACATTGTGTGTAATGGCAGTGCAAGGGATATTAACCATTGGGCCTGCAGAACACTGAAAGCTTTTGACGAGTGTATTAGTTCCCGTTAATTGATATACTCTATTACTATAGACTTGGGGATTTAAAAAACAGAAGTGTATTTTCTCAGAATTCTGGAGGCTAGATGTCTCCGTATCACTAGGCTGTCTTGCCAAGCCGTGCTCACTCCAGAGAAACATCTACCCTTTTCTCTTTCTCCTCCGCTGGTGCTGTCAGCATTTCTTGGGTAGATGACAATATGATAGTCTTGAAAGCCACGTACCTTATGTGTGGTGTGGTGTGTGTGTGTCTGCATCCCTCCCAAAAAGAGTTGTATGTAATAGTATTTGGAGTACATGAACAATAAAGGCTTATCTGCTCATCGGAAGACTCTTATTTTAATTGTATTTGTGAAATTTTTTCATACTAGAAAGCACTGATAGGCTCCAGAAGATGTGGCTATACTTTTCGGGGAGGAGGGGAAACACGTTGGGTAAAGCCTGAAATAGGGTATTGGAAATGTCAATACGTATGTATATATTTTTAGGGAAATAAGGATTTATTCACATCTGTGCCTGGATTTAGATTCAAGAATCTAGAGTTTGAATTGATACTTTTATGAAAAGAGATGTCTAGGAGCCTTGGAGTAAGGTGTTCTGCTTGTAGACAGAGGAGAAGCAGTGTGAGCCAATGGACAGACCTCCAAAACTGGCCTCCATAGTAACCCTTCTGTTTCCTTTCTAGGTTTTCAAACTCTTTCGTGTTCTCCTCTTGCATTGTCCTGGGATAGCACTGAGTGAACCTGATACCGTATGGTAGAGTTGATGTCATGTATACTACAAGATTATACTATTAAAAACAGTAACTTAGGTCACCCTCCCTCAGGTCGTTCACTCTGGGGAACACAGGCTGCCATGTTTTCGGCAGCCCTATGGAGAGGCCCACCTGGTAGGGAACGGAAGCCTCAGGCCAGCAGCCAGAAGGAAGCTGACATCTGCCAGCAACCAGGCAAAGGAGCTGAGAAGTCAGTTCTCCAGTCTCAGTTGAGCCTTCCAATATCTGCAGCCCTGGGTGGTAGCCTGACTCAAACCCCGTGAGAACCCAGGTTAGCCACTCTTCATTTCAAAAATGAGTGGGAAAATAAATATTTTAAGAGGCCAAACTTCAGTACATTTATATGCAGCAATAGATAAGATGAATACACACATTTATATACACATGTTAATGTAGACACATATACACATATACATAACAGACAACAATTTTAATTAAATGAGTTTAGTATGAAAATATAGAAAATTAAGCAAGCCTAGAAGCATATGTATATTCAGGAAGGAAATATAATAAAAGTCTTATTCAATAGTTCTACTTTTAAAAAATTACAGTATTTACAAGAGTGATTCTGTGTATGAATACAGATTAAGAAGCAGAAAGTAGAAATAATAGCAAATTTGACATTTCAGACCTCTGGAAGAAATATAGATTTTAAATTGAATTGATACACTTCTTTGGAAAAAAAATGGGTAAATAAAAATGATACCATTTAAAATATAGTTAATAAAAAAAAATGTCTCTATTGAAAAGCATTCAATATCCACAAATGCATTGTAATCAAAGTCAGAAGGTAAATCAATAAACTAGAATTTGAAATTTAAAAAATTTATTCCATAAGTAAACTGTTAATTTTAATATCAGGTTAACCCATATGACATTTTGTTATATTTACAAGTAAAGGAGTCTAGTATCAATAATTATCACATATTTATTGAAATATATTTAAAATTTATTCATGCTCCTGAAAATTACATGATAAATTTCAACAATACAGAGAAATAAATGGCATGTATTAGCAATGACTTTATAGAAAACGAAACATAAATTATTCTTAATACATAAAATTATATTCAACATGAATCACAATGAGAAATGCTTTTAAAGATTCAAATTTCCCTTGTCTGATTGACACATTTTGATAACTCATTCTTGAGTAATTTTCATGTTACTGGAATGAAATTGATCAAAACTCAGTGGGATGGTAATTAAGAACACCTATAAAAAGTAAAGTATAGCTTTTGATTGAGAACTTCTATAATTCATTTATTTACTACAGTAATAACCAGTCTGAATAATGTGTGTATAATATTTTTCACAGGGCATTTCTTTCACTAAAAAAACCTGGATGTAATATAATGTGTAGCTCTCTGAATTACACTACACTCATGAAATACTTGCATAGCCATTAAAGATAATGAAGAAAAGACAAATATGCTTGTGTAGGCAAATCTACAAGAGAGATCATTAACTAGAAATGAAAATGTAGAACAACATATATTTCACTACAATTCTTCCAAAGCAAAACAAAAGAAAAACGCAAGCAAATATATATTCATATAAATATATAGGGACTTTATTGGAAGCTAAGGAATTGACAGGGAGTCCTATCGGCAACTGACTCTTGGAAAGGGAATGATGGGGATTTATGGACAAAATTCAAGGAAAATAATTCAAGAAAAATAAATCTTAATACTTGTAAATTTTGTAATATGGATGATACTGTATATTAAAATTGCCTAAGTATTTTAAGCTTAAAAATAGAACACATAAAATTTTAAGATAGTGTATTAAATGTGTATGATGCTCACATATTAAACAGAAAGTCAGTTTCATATTTTGCTTAAATCTTAAAATTTTTAACATAAAAATGAGATTTCCTAACCTATTAAAGTGTAAATCCATGCCATAAATAATTCTATCAAGTAGAAGAGATATTAAGGACATAGCCTATAAAGCACAGATTTTTCTCTTAAAGAGCAAAAGTGCCAAAATTAGTATGATTTTTCATTATTTAAGAAGGAAAAGAGTGCTTAAATTATTTATTAATGAAAGAAAAGGAATGTTTGCTCCTAATTAAACTTCGAGGTGTTATGTGTATTTAACACCTAGTTTGTCAGTAGAAAGTGTCAGAAAGCAATTGAAAAGAGAGAAAAAAGTGGCAGAGATGAGAACTTCCTCTAAACAAAGCTGTTGGCCTAGTTTCTTTAACACCATCAGAGTTTGTTATAACCTATGGGAACATTAATTTACAAGAATATTTTTTGTTAGCCTTTTCAGTTGAGTATTTTAAAAACCTGTTCTAGGGGCTTGTCATTAATATAGTTTAGTTTCCTATTTGACACAAGAGCAATATACATTAAGGTATTTTGACAATTTATTCTATCTGCTTCCAAAAAAGAAAAAAAAGAAAAAGAAAGAAAAAAGTGAGGGTTATAACTCTGGAAGTACAAACAGAGGTATTGCTTTAAAATAGCATCATCAAGAATACTTTTGTCTGAAGCATTATTAAAAACTCCCCCAAAATTGAGATTCACACTCTAGTACTGATTGTAGCTGTTGTGAATTGAATTCTAAAATGTACCTTTAAGTTTTTACCAGTAAATCTGAGGAACAAATGATAAGAGCTGACTAATACATTCAACATACAATTTAGAGAGAACAGCACGACTGAGATAACGGAAATCGTATCAGGTTGCCAACCGATGATACATAAGGGCAACGGAATGGCACGCAGGGGATGACTCCTCCCCCACTTGCCTCACTGTTTTAATTGCGCACATTATTTCCATTCTCCTTTCTGGTAGAATCCTTTATAATCTCCCATTCATGCGTCCACTGAACTTGAAAAAGAAAAAAAAAATCAATTCATAATGCAGCTGTTCACCTGGCTCCTTTCACCATGGTTCCAAAGAGCAAATCGAGTGTGACTACCTTTTTCTGCGTGGCAGGAAGTGCCTGCCGCCAGCGAGGGCTCACTCCCTATAAAACGCTCATTGTGACGTCACCTGTCTTTCGTAGGAAGGATGCCCCGTCTTAAAGGGCATGAAGTGAGAAAATCACTTTGATAATAAATTTAAAGATTTGAAGACTCTCTTTAAATACATGAGGCCTGACATGGATATTTTAAATCATACTCACTTAAAAGACTATGTACCTGTATACATTAGGACAGTCATTGAGTTCATAATAAATAAAATATTCCATACAACAGAGCGGTAACCGTCAAATGCCTTTCCTGGACCAGTGGCATCAACATCTCCGGAGAGCTTTTTAGAAATACTGTACAAAGCACTGGTCTCTGCCTCAGGCAGAGTGAATTAGGGCTCTCGAGGGCGGGACGCAGCAATTTCTGTACAATATACTTTCAAACGTCTCTGATTCATGTGCCAATGTTGGGAGATAAATTTAATAGAAATAGCCAGGGATGGTGGGACATATGTGAGCACAACATAGGAAGGACTTGATTATGAATACTTACTCTTTTAGAGGAAGCAGTTGATGACAGATGTTTAAAATCTTGGCCTACATACCAATCAACACCACTGAAATTGTGTCTCTACCAACAACCAAGTGTAGGACCTCAGGCAAGGTGCTTAATAAAAGGGCTCTAATTTCTATGTTCCATAAGGGAGAGATAATAGCAGCTTTAAAGCTTATTTAATGGACGTATAATATATACTAAATCTATTATATTTTGCTTTCATATTATTGATTCTACATGTATTCATAGGCAAAATGCTTAATGTTCTGAATACCACTCCCTTCTCTATAATATTTAGAAATTAATGCCTGCCTTGTAAAACTATAATACAGACCATATATAAAAATGCAAATCATAGAATGTAATCTGGTGCTTCAGGGACTGATGTGCAGCCAATACAAATTATGTAATTTTATTTGGCGGAAATTAGAGTATTATGAAAATTTTTGCATTTTGAATGCTTTTACTGCTAAACATTACGTTCAGCATATACCTCATTTTTTTTTCTCTCACATAAAATCAGTTTCTATTTGATATTCTTCACTAGGGTCTCCGAAAATGATTATTTCCCATGGCAAGTTCATGATTGGCATTCTTTGCTTTCACCAGCCGAAACCTCTACTCCCACAAACATTACCTCGGTTAATGCCAGTTTATTTTAATTGCTTACCCCAAACCTTTGTGTCATTAGAGACTCTTCTTTTTATTTGCCTCAACTCTCCTGTGCACTCTTTCAAAGTTTGTTCTTTTTTTCTATGTTCAAAAATATATACAGAATCTAAGAGCCTTTCTCTTCCTCTGCCTGCTTTTCTGGAGCTCTATCTGCCTTCACATATTTATTTGGCAGCCACATAACTCATGTCCACATTTAGACTTGGGTCCTTCCTTTAATTATTTCCTAATAGAAGCCAGAGAGATCGATCCTATTTTTTTTTCTCTCTCTTTTTGGTGGTACTATAAATTGAATCCATGGCTTTAATACTGAGCCACATCCCCAGGTCTCTTTTAAATGTTTTATTTTGAAATAAGGTATTGCTAAGTCTCCCAAGCTGAACTCTAACAGGAGTCTCTTGCCTCAGCCTACAGGAGTGCTACTCTTTTAATCCAGAAGTCCTACCTGCTCTGCCCTCTCCTGAAACATCAACTGCTTCACATCTCACTCAGAGAAGAAGTGAATGTATCCCAAATCAGTGATTCTTAACTTATCTATGAGACAAAAGACAATTTTCTCTTTTTTTATAGACCAACGTTACTAAACAACATCGTTTTTAACACATGCAAAATTCCAGCTCAGTGATGCTTACATGTCATGTGTATTACTGACTTTCCTGTCCCTGGGCGGTGGGGAGAAAAATAGCCCTGACAGCCACAAAATAAAAGAGGAGAAATTTATTTGGCTCACAGTTTCAGAGGGGTCCATGCATGGCTGACTGACCCCAAGGCAGAAATGGTGTCGTAGAAGGGTATGGAAGAAGAAACTCACTCAATTCATGACAGCTGAGAATCAGAGAGAAAAAAGAGAGGGACTGAAAAGATGAATAAACCCTTCCTGGGTGTGATCTCAGTGACTCATCAGTGACCAGTCAGGGCCCCCCTGCCAGCACTTATTCATCTATGAACTCGTGAATCAATTAGAGCACTGATGAGTATGGCGCCCCCGTGAGCCACACACCTTCCAAAATCCCACCTCTGAACACTTGAGAATTTGGGAGGGCATTCTAGATCTAAACCAAAATATTCCTCCACTGCCAGAGATTCATGTCCACCCCATTATATAAAATGAGTTTAGTCCATCTGTAAGAGTCCTTTCAATCTTGACAGTTTTAACATTGTTGACAAATCTGAGTTTAAAGCCTCTTCAGAGACTGAAGGCAAGCTTAGCTGTGAACACCTGTAAAATTTAAAAGGAAAGCAAAATGCTTTATCCTTCAATGGCACAGGGCAAAACTTCCCATTTTAAAAGGGAGGAAAAGGGGAACAGGAGAAATTGAACCAAAGCAAGACAAACCTAGCAGGGCAAAGCAGTAGGACAAAACCCTGTAGCTCCACATCTACCTCCAGGACAGTTATACTGAGATGTAATCTCCAAAAGCCTCGGGCAGCGCCACACCTGTGGTCTTACTGATTGTAGCCCATGTGGCCTGTCTTAGTCTGGCTCTTTTCACTGCCTGTATCTTTCCTCACTGGATGTTCCACATTTATAGCATCTTCAACTTCCTGGGGCTTTTCGTTGGTTTTATCTCACCTTTACAGCATTACATATTGCTGCTTTTAAGTCTGCTTGCAGGAACTCTGGCCTTGTTATAACATACTGTATAGCCTCCCAGGCCTTTTTATGAAATCTGACCGTTAAGTCTCTATGACATGATACCTGTTGTATTTTACATGTGTGTAAAACCAGTACAAAGTGGATGACACTGACATTTGCTGCCAACGCCAGGAAAGCTGGCCCCATTTGACCATACCTGTAGTGGACTCTGAGTGTCTGGATGGCTGGATTGGGGACTTGCTTTCCTGAGTAGCCCAAGAGAGTAAGGCGCCCTGGGTTTCTCATTCCAAATGTAAGTCTTTTAGAGTTCAACTTTTTATATGTTTGAATATGTAATGGGGGGGGCTATCTTGTCAATTCCTGAAATGCCCTCAAGACATCTTTCCTATTGTCCTGGTGCAAAATAGTTGGCTTATTTTTAATGAATTTAATGTTTTATCGGCCATACTCTCTATAACCCAATACAGCATTTTCTTACTGGCAAAGCTATAAAGATTTTAAACTGTATATTTCTATTATTTGTTCATGACCTTTACAATAAATCTGGCTAAAAGTAGCTATTAGTGCACATGTCTCAGCCTGAACATTGGGATTTCTTGAAATCTCTTCTTCCCAACTAATTAGTTCCTAGACTTTAACTTTAGTTTCATACAAATTCTTAGGACATAGGCTAAATGAAGACAAATTTTTTCTCAGAATATAACATATGTGATCTCTTGTGCATTTTAATACAGTGCTCATTCTCATCTGAAACGTAGTGAGCCTAGAATTTATTGTCCATGTTCAGCATTTTAGTCTTTTGAGTTCTGACTGAGAATAGCTACCAAACTCTGTTTATCACCTTTTAGAGCTTTTCTACTCCATGTTACAGAACTTTTAAAAACTTCCTACAACCCAGTTTTAATGGCTTTTGAAACGATGATAAGGTATAATCACCTAAGGTATAGGAACTAAGTAATCAGAAAGCAAAGAGTGAAGGGAGGAGCAGAGAAGAGAGCAGACAAGAATGCAGGCTGCCAGACCACATTCCCAGTCACCCATCCCTCCAATTACATCCCATGTACTAACAGTCACTTAGCTATCAGTGGATCAAATCCCGGATGAGTATAGTGTTCTCCTGATCCAGTCATCTTCCCAGCAGTCCACCTTGGAACACATAGACTTTTGGGAGATCTAAGCCATAACATCTGAATTGCCAAGCAGCTGCAGAAGTATATAAATATATTCTCACATTGTCTGTACTTATCTTTGCGACTAATACATGGATCACTTTTTGAATAGCCCTGCAGCGAGTAATCAGTCCATATTCACTTAAGTATTTGACATCATCTCCCATAATTTTGCCCACTGTCCAATCTGCCGACTGTACTGCTTGTATATCTTACAAGAACGTAGGCAAATTTTCACTCAAGCTATTTGTCTTTTGTTGATATTTTTGTTTGTAGTGTTCTTTTCTCTGAAATCTATTTATTTAGGTCTTCATTTTCATTACTCATATGTCAGTTTCTCATTGAAGACTTTTCTGATTGACTGCTTAAAATTTCACTACTTCATATGCTCTTTTGTGATACTTGCTTCTGCCTTTCTACTTATCGTTATGTACCATATACTTAATTTCACTTAAATATGTTGTTGATTGCTTGTCTTCCACACCAGAATGTAAGCCCCACACAGAATAGGAATTTGCATCTTCTATGTCCATAGTGTTTAGAATAGTATGTAACACATGGTAAATTTTCAGTTTCTTTCCATTGAATGAATGCAAGAATGATGAGTGGATGTTGTAATGAAATGCAAATGCTTAAGGCATCAATGAGTTTATGGTGTTTATTATGAGAATCATCAGTAGAAAAAATACATTTTAACAAGGTAAGAATAATGAAAAAAGTACTGAAGATAGCCAAGACTCACTGATAATCATTTATAATCCCCCAAGTGAAAAATACCAACCAAGGAATATAATGGTTCTAAATTATTTGAATTCAGGTACTAAAGGATACAGCTAAAATTCAATAGGAATTGAGGAAATAGTAATTCAGTTTACTTTTCTGAAGTGATGCAATTTCTAGTTTTAAATGAAGTTCACTCTACCTTTAAATTTTCTTTGCTCACCAATTGATTTGGTCTAGTAGTTTCCTAAGGATCACTATAGCTGTGTAAGATTTCTTTGATACTTCAGTATTTACAAGAAGAAAAATTAGGTACAGTAACAGCCATGTAAGCAAAACTTTTGAACATAACAGTTCCTTTAGGTTTCAAAAGCTCTTTCTCAATTTAGAAAGTCAGGAATGTTCCAAAGATTATTCAAAATACATTCTTCTTAATTACATAGAATTTTATCCACTCCTAAAACATTCACTGCACAAATGTAAACTAAGTATTTTCCACTACCATGACCCCTTATATACATTTTAGTAGTCAAGCATCTCTTGGGAATTATTTAATCCAATCTATCCACTTTGATGAGAAGAAAAATAAATTTCAGAAGGAAAACATTCATTACAAAAATTCAAATAAAGATGAATTTTGTCTTTAATTTTAAATGGCAAGATCACTTAAATTGCCTTAAGAAGTATCATAAAATCCCCTTTATTTTAATTTAAAATAATCTTGAAGAATATATCACTGAAAATAATATTCTCATATTTTAAATATTTGATTTTAATTAAATAAGTAGGATTTTCTTTGCTGAACATTTGGCATGAAGCTAAGGCTGTTGGATGCATATCTATCTAGGGAGAGTGAATTCTTTTTCCCCTAAGATCAGATTTTCAATTTTAATTTTTGTAAACTGAAGTGAAAATGTACAGACTCTCTGACATGGCAAGCACAGTATATAATTATCTGAAAATTTATCACCCCATCACTATTTTAGAGTAGACTTACACTAATGCACTAATAAGAGTAATACCTTATGAAACTCATTTATGAAAATGTGGATTTAGACATATTAAAAACAAAATTTTTAATTTACCTCTTAGTACATCTTTGCAATACATACATTTTATGGTCATCTTGGGGAGTTGGTACATGCACATAATACAGCATGTTTATTTTATTTAAACCCATTCACTTCCACCTCCCTCCATCCTCCTCTATTTTTCCTTCCTCTCTTTTTCTTCTTCTTATTAATCTTAGTTCCAGTTTATGATATAAAATGTCCACATTCATTGAGGTTATTAGGAAAAAAATAATTTAATAGGTATCATTCATACACATTTTACATGCATTTCTTTTGTTAACAAAAAATTATAAAACATCCACAAAGGGCAATTAACTTGATATCAACTCTAAATGCGTGGATTATTAGTTTGGGGACAAACTGTGGCAGCATACTTAGGAAACAGACTATTATCATAGGTGATGCCCATCCGAAAGTTGCATTTGCAGTGGAAAGGATACCTTTGTCTAACGAACTACTGAATTATTTTAAAAGATTTCATCGAGGATATTAATACTACACTGACTAACGATTCCGTATCTGTATCGATCTCAGCCATTAACCCAAACAGGAGTAAGATTATAGAAGCGAGCATACCAATGATGAGAGCGCACTTCAAGGCATTGTTCCTGCAAAGATGCTGAATGGTTCTCACTGTGGTGGGGAGGTGAAAGTGCGTTGAGCTTCAAAATCGTTCACACTGCAGACATTGACTTAATATATTCATTATTTATCCACATACTAGTAAAAGAAATTTATTTTCAATAATTTGAGTCACTCCCCTTTTAATGCAGTGTAGGAATTCGTAACTCCACCTAAATATACCAATTTATGTACGTATTAAAACTTGAAAAAAAGTTTACTTACTCTCATTTACTCATACACTATACCTGTGTGTGCAGATAGGACAAGTTGAAGTTTAAGTGTATCTGTTTCTTACACTTCCATTGTAGACAGGAATGAACACTGAAGAAACACTGATCAGAGAACAGAGAAAGGTGAGCAGTGAATTGCTTTGAAGAAGCAAAAGCTAATAGTCGTATTTCCTCCATAATGTTTTCTCATTTAAAATTATATGTTGTAGATATAACTCTGTGTATATACTTATGTATGTACATATGTTCAAATATACCTGAAGCATTATAGCATTTGAATGCATAGTACTTTGAAATATTTAATTTTATTTAATGTTAATTAATGGGGTAACCTCTTGAAATGATTTAATATGCTGTTTCAATATTTAGTCTTGTAAAGAAAATATGCACGCTCATTTAGAAGGCTAATGGCCCTTGAATTTAAGATTTTAATTCTGCAGAGAATTTTATTACAAAGTTTATAATAGTTTTGAAATTGTTTTTTCATGTATTTAATAAACAGGAATTTTTCGTGAAATCTTTTTTGTAGTTCATTCATTGTAAGTGACAAAATTTTACAGTAGTACTATCAATACCTTGATGGCTATACTATGCTTCTATAATTATATAGTTAATAGTATTATTATTAATGATGAAAGTATTAACTCACATTGCAAGAATACATTTCTTTGATAAACAAAATGTGTAAGATAATACTTTATTATGTACATTTAATTAGTTCTTTGTAAAAGCTGAGGGAAACAGATAATGGTAAAGATTTCTAATTAAATCATATGTCAAACTGGCAAAACCTGTATCTTCTACAAGTAAAATAGGCTTTAAAAAAAATCATGTGAAAATAAATGGTCTTTTCTTTATCCAGCCCATGCCATCATCTCAGAATTGTATTTCATCCTTTCAAAAAATTATACCCAATTATTAAACATTAATGGGACAAATACTGTCTTTTAATGAACTCTCCTTTTCTATTCCAAAAGCATTCCAACCAGCGCCAAAGAGGAGAATACAGTTCTTAATGAATGAAATATCCTCTTCCATGTTAGGCAGAAAATCAAAATAATTCAGTTTCTGTAAACACTGCTAGAGCCAAGAATATTAAAGTAATCAATGAGTATTGTGCTACTAGTTGCCATTCACTTTATAAAGTTTCCTAATGAACTAACGTTTATTCTGCATGCTTTCATGATGTCTTTTTTATATTTTGATTTCATAAAGAAAATTTGACAAGTTCTGTAAAATTTGAAAAGTTCTGTATAATTTTCATACAAAATAGGCTATTTACCTGGAAAAATAACTTTATTAAAAGGTGGGGAATGGATAAGATATATGAGTTCTTTAAAATAAAGTAGGATAAGAAACTAATCAGGGACTATTAATAAGAAATCTATTTAGTAACCATATTTCAAGATGCAGGGCCAGACAAGAAAAGCTCCTGGTGGTCTGTGTGCCGAGGTCCCGGGCTGGGCTCTGAGGCCTCGGCAATCATTCTTCAAACTTCCCTGGTGGGGCAGAACTAGCTTCTGAGCCCTGCTGAAATATGCTGGAGGAGGGAGGTGTGGAGCGTTGTTTTTGTCTCTATTTTACAAAGCCTTAAATAACACATAATAGTACATATTTATAGGCTATCATATAATATTTTTATCCATGTATACAATATTTAATGATAAAATCGGGTTAACAAGTGAACACATCACTTGAAATAACTATAGTAGTTCATTGTGTATATAGTGTGTTTATGTGCATGTTGGGAGCATATAATTAATTCTCTTTTTAGCTATTTTAAAATATAGAGTAAATTGTTGTTAAATATAGTCCTCCTACCTTGCAAAAGAACAATATATTTAATCTTCCAATTAACTATACTTTTGTATTTTTTGCTAACTCTTTTCTAGCTACATATCCCTCTTACCATTTCCAGCCTTTGGTAATCATTGTCTCACTGTTTACTTCAAATAGATTATCTTTCTCTAGCTTCCACATATGAGTAAGAGCCTGTGGTCATTGTTTTTCTGTGCCTGTTTTATTTTAGCTACCAAGAGGTTCTACAGGTTTTGTTTTGTTTTGTTTTGTTTTGTTTTTGGTGCTAGGGATTGAACTCGGGGCCTGTATTGCAAGGCAAGCACTTTAACCATTGAGCTAAATCCCCACCTCCCATAATATTATCCTTATTGCCACAAATAGTAAGATTTCATATTTATGGTTGCATAGTAATACATATTTTCCCTAGCTATTCTCTTTTTTCTTTGATTTTTTGAAAAAAGTTATTTTTATTAGCACATGTTTGCAGTGTATAGTGATTCTATTCATCATGGGGAGTTATTGCATGTATATATAATATAATTATTTTTGTGTCTTCCTTTCCTTTCCCCTCCCTTCTCCCTCTCTCATATTTTCTTTATTTATTCATTCATCTGTGGCCACTTCAGCTGAGTCCATATCTTTCATACTGCAAGTAGACACACTGGTTTTTTGGGGCATCTATACAGATTATGATAAGATAAATTAAAATGAAAATACAGTATACCAAAATTTATAATATGCAGCAAAGGAAGTTCTAAGAATAAAGTTTATAGTAATAAACACCTACTTCAAAGAAGAAGACAGATTTCAAACAAATAACTTAAAATTATCTCAAATAAATGAAAAAGACTAACAAGGGATTAATTAGGTCAAATGGAATTATTTAGTCTTTTGGGAAATCTCCACACTGATTTCCATGGTGATTGCACAAATTTAGATTCCCAGAAACAATATAGAAGAGTTCTTTTTACCCTACGTCCTCACCAGCATTTGTTATTATTAGATTTTCTGAAGATCACCATTCTCTCTGGGGTAAAACGGACTCTCAGTGTAGTTTTAATTTGCATTTCTCGAATGGCCAGTGATGATAAGCATTTTTTTTCTTCATGTATTTATTGACTATTTGTACTGCTTCTGGGAAGTGTCTATTCATTTTGTTTGCTCATTTTTTCATTGGGTCTTTTACTTTGGGTAGGTCTAATTTTCTGAATTCCTGTTTGCTTCTTTTTTATAAGAATCTTTTTGATTATGTCTTGTAAATACACAGTATTAGCTATTGTTATACTCTTATTTTGTTATTGAAATTGTTTTACTTTTTCATAAAATAAAAAAATGTTCAAAAGCAAACAAACAAAAACAAACCTAAGAAACTAGGCCCAGAGTTTGCAAAAGAAAAATTTTATAATAAAGATTAGAGCAGAAATAGATGAGAGAAAATGAAAAATAATACAGAGATGAACACAACTAAACTTAAGTTTTTAAAAAGAGATAAAAAACTTAGGAAGACTAACAAGGACTCAAATAAAGAATATAATAAAAAAGGAACAGAGGGACAAGAGAAATAAGAAATGGAAGGAAAAAATGGAAAAAAGCTTCTGTAAATAGGGAGGGAGGAGGGGGTGAGGGGAGGGGAACGGGAAAAAAGAAGCAATAAGATATGTCATATACAGGTACAAATCCCCTATAACGAATGTTATCACTATGTACATCTAAAATGTACCATTAAAATAAAATTTTAAAAAAATTACAGTAAAAAGGCCAAAGTAGATTAAACATCCTTAAGAAAGAACAAATTAGCCACTGTAAGCGTGATTAAGCCCTTCTCAAGTCAGGCTATGGCTCTTCTCTATTGAGAGAGGTTCAGAAGAGAATGTCATAAAAATAAGTTAAATTTGTGCACGTCCAAGGCAATACGACAACCAAATGATCCCATAAAGTCCTTTCCAACTCTTTGCTTTGTAATTTACTCTTAGATAAATGGGAAACTTCAAATTGAACATTGAAAAAACTATAAGCAACTTTGAACAAGGAAAGCACATTTAGATTTTTATTGGACTTTACTGAAATCGTGACTGTCTATTGAAATCATGAGTAAGTATATAAAAAATCACTTATAAAAAGTTAGCAGAAAAAAATATGTACCAGCACATTTAGGCCCAAGCTGCACATCAAAGTTAAAAGAATAATGTAAAAATTAGTTTGTGGTGTGAAAAGCAAATGATTGTAGAAAGAATTTCAATATTTTTAGATGTTATCTCCAAGAGGTATAATTAACTTATTAAATAAAATAAGTCAATTAGTCATTTCTATAAATATACTAGGACAGCTTGTACATACACACTTCAATTTATAGTTAATTATACACGTTATTTATAAATCTGTCTAAAGGAGATACTTCCCAATTTCTGGCTCAGGGAACAAATCCATTGCCTTTTATCCTTTTGGTTTAGATAACACTTTAATTGCTCAATAATAATTATGCCAGAGAACACCTAAGAGAAAAATAGAGGCTAAAAAAAAAAGAATATAATAAATGAAATAGAGACATTATAACAAATACCACAAAAATACAAAGAATGGTAAGCAATTATTATTAATAATTATAGGCCAACAAATTAAATGAGCTTAAAGAAATGGATAAATTCCTAGACACTTACAATCTACTAAACTTAATCATGAATAAATACAAAATCTAAGCAGACAAAGAGTGAGTAAGAACATTGAATTATTGAAAAAAATCACCCAACAAAGACAAGTCCAGTATCTGTTGGACTAGCTGTGGAATTCCACTAAATATTTAATCAATGATTACCAATCTTGCCCAAACTTTCCCAGAGAATCAAAGAAGAGGGACTACTTTCTAATGCTTTTGTTAAGGCTTGAATCATTCCAATATTAAAGCCAGGAATGAATATTAGGAAAAAGAAAATTACAGTCCAATATTCTTTATGAACAAAGATGCCAAAGCCCACGACAAAATGCTGATGAAGTGAATTCAATGGCACTTTAAAAGTATCAGTCAGTTGTAAACATGTTCTGATAAGTAAATTTTTTTAAAGTATCATTCATCACAATTAAATGGAATTTACAGCAGATAGGCACAGATTATTATGTATAAACAAATTAATAAATGTGATATATGACATCGACATTATGAAGGATGAAAGCCATATGATCGTCTCATTGAAAGCAGGTAAACATTTCATAAAATTCAGTATCATTCATTGTAAAAACTCTCAATAAATTAGATGTAGCAGGAGTTACTTCAGCACAATAAGGGTGATATATAATAGCCCTTAGTTAATATTGTATTCAGTGGTGAAAAATAGAGTATATATATTTTCATGGGTGTATTGGCATACATCTTGTAATCTCAGCACTCAGGAGGCTGAGGCGGGAGGGTCACCAGGAGTTCAAGGCCAGCATGGGCTACATAGTGATCTGCATAGTGAGACCTGTCTCAAAAAAAAAAAAAAAAAAAAAAAAAAAAAAAAAAAAAAAAAAAAAAAAAAAAAAAAAAAAAAAACCAGAAAGAAAGAAAATATGTTTTCTCTAAGATTCAGAAGACAGGATGCTCATTTTCACTAATTTTAGTCACTTTAGTATTGGAATAGGCAGACAAATGAGGCTACCGAAATATAAAATACTATAAGTACATTTAACCAAGGAAATAAAAGACCTGTACACTGAAAACTATACAATATTAATTAAAATTTGAAGACATGAATGAATAAATATCCTGTGTAAATAGATATATCATGTTCATGGTCATGAATTGGAAGAATTAATAATGCTAAATCTTTTTTTTTTTTTTTTTT
>PVJO010020610.1:0-31640 GCA_004026905.1 Hystrix cristata
GACAAAAGGTAGACATACTCCTTGAGCCTTAACTCAGGGCCTGTTGAAAGAATATGTGTTCTTTCCTATCCATACCTCACTCTGCCAAACAAAAGCGTGGTGTGCGTTTTCTCCAGCCCTACCCAGTATTCTCTTAGCAGCTACAATGTCCCATCCTTATCACAAGGCCGAGTGTTTAAGCCTCACAGGGGTGCCTGCCAAAGGATGGAAGGATCGGAGGTAACAGTTCCAGGGGTAACTTGACCCCATTGCTCAAGGCCAGGATGTTTGCACAAGAAAGAAGACACCTTTGAAACTGCTAAGGACAGAGGGAAGGCTCTCGGACCTTAACCCACTCCTACAGGAGTACAAAGCTTGCCCCTTTCTTTGTTAACTGGCCACCGTGATTTTTTTTCTTTTCTACGCCATCCTGTTTTTCCTTAGCTTTTGTCTTCTCTAGTGGAGGTTCCTTTGAGTGTCTTCCTTCTCCTGCATAAATTTGTACTTCCAGACTTTCATTTCTGTTGACACCAAATCAGAAATCCCACGTCTGGTATCAAATCTGCTGTGTACATTGGGAGGAAAATGTGACCTTTAAACTTTTACCTTTTGCTTTCATATTAGCTTCTTGTTATCTGATGCGTTTAAGAATTGACTGTTCAAATGATCTTATTAATATGGTTTCAATATATGGCTACTTGCACTTTTGAAATGAAAATTATTTACCTTGGAAATATGTTCAACCTGTTTTTTAAGAGTCTTAAAGATATCAGTGTTTTTTGAGGCCATTATTTAACAGGCTCAACCTATGGATGTTTAATTCTAATTCCAGTGCCTGACTTGGCTACTATTTGATTAGTGTCCAGACAATGGGAAGTTATCTGTTAGCTCATAGATATTTGTCCTGTAGAGAAGATATCCCCAGTGGTATCATTTTGTTGCCTCAAAGAACATTAACCAGTTAAAAGAAATCTTACATAGCTATCTTATTCTAATGCTTTAAAAAAAAAATGTCTTTGCGACACACAAACCTGTTCACAAATGCTCTTGGAATCAACCTTACCATTTTACTGGTTCCCTCATCAGTTAATGAGATGAATAAAATGTTTGACACGTTTATTCTGTATCTGTGAGAAAAATTTTATTTAATACTTTGAAAATTATGGTTTGATTGTGCCAGAATATTTCTGTCCTGTACCTTCATGTTGTCCTTAGAAATTGACTTTTGGGGCATACAAAGCAGTGTGCCAGTGCCAAACTAAGTGAGTGAAAATTGGTGTCCTAATTACTGTTGTGTTTTTTTCAGGGAAAGTCTATATAAAACAAGATTTTACTAATTAATGTCCTGTGCTGGAGATATAGCTTAATAGTAGAGTGCGTGGTTAGCATTTGCAAGATTCTAGGTTCAGTCCCTGGTACCACACACATGTGCCTCACACTACACACACACACACACACACACACACACACACACACACAAAATAACTTATTTTTATTTTTTTCCAGGTTTCAGCAAATGAAACATTCATTGTGGAGAAAATAACATTTTGAGAAGACAACTTTTTGAATTGTAAAGGAAAAACCAGTAGGGAAGTACATCCTCTTACGTGTGGGTCTCATTGTGCTGCTTTTTATAACTCGGCTTAGTAATGAAGCTACCAGTATGTCCTCAGTCAGTGAAATAAATATTGCTATCAAAGATTTCTTAATGAGCATTAATTTGGAGCAATACCTCTTACATTTTCAAGAATTTGGCTTTTATACTGTGAAGGATTGTGCAGGAATAAATGATAGCGTGCTACATGAAATTGGAATATCACCTACAGGACACCGTAGGAGGATACTGAAAAAATTACAGACGATCTTGGCAAAAATGCCAGAAATCCCAATATATGCGAATGTTCATAAAACAAAGAATAATGATGCTTCAAAGGATCACCATGCTCCATCTTCTGATCAGAACACCTGCATTTCTGATTCTAGAAATATTCAGACACCTAGCTCAATGCAGTTGGAGACAGTTACAAAAAGTGTGGATCAAACTGACGTTCCTGTGGAAAAGAGCCAGCCTTTTCAATTGGATGATACATCATCTCTTTCTGAACATGACTTGCCCATTTCAGAACTGCACCTGAATTTGGCCTCTCATGATTCTTTATCTGGAAAAATAGAATCATTGGTTATAAAGAAGACTATGGATTGTATAGTTAAAGAACAACAAACAGAAAAAGTTGATACAGTGTCCGAAAACTTCAGCATACCTCCTACTGCAGACCCGGAATATCCTTCTTCCCTGGACAGTTCAACATCAGAAGCACATTCTAGAAATGGAACTAATGGCTTGTTAGAAAGATCGCTACCATCCCCCTTGTTTCAATTCCAAGGAGAAATGGTTGTCAATGATTTGTATGTTCCATCATCACCAGTGCTGTCCCCTATGAGGAGAAGTAGCAAGCTGGTTTCCAGGCCATCTCGATCTTTTCTGCTGAGACATCGACCTGTTCCAGACATTCCAGGAGCAACAAAAGGAATTTCAGGGAGGTAAGAAGTTTTACAATAAGATGTAAGTGCTTGATTTGGAATAATTTAATTTTTTTATCAATTTATATTTTCAGTATTTCATATATTTCTAATGTATGTCGAATTTATTCAACCAACCTTTTCTTTCATCTCTATTCAGATTTTCTTCCTAATGCCATTTGTATTGTACCTTACTTTCCCAGAGTGTTTCCAACTTATGAGTACCTGGGACTTCTGAGCTTTTCCCCATTTACATAATTGGAGAGACATTTCTTCCATTAATTCCACCTGGATGTTTCTTCCCACATCTTCCCTCCACACCTGGTACTGTAGTGTCCCATTACTGCCGTCATATTTGAGTTGCTGACTCTGTCTCCCCACTTGGTGATTGTTCTTTAGCAGGGAACATGTTTTTAGTGTTTGTGTCTCTACAGCTGGGCATGGTGCTTGGCCACGCTTACTGATTCAAAACACATCATTGATGTTGGTGCAAGTGATTGTGCTAAACAGGAAGGATGTAAAGAGGAATGGAAATGCTTGCAGTCTAGTGTAAAAGACAGATGTAAAAAGATGGTATGAAACCATGGAAAGCAGAACTCGGGAACCCCAAGGAGGGGCCCTACCAATTAATGGTGGGCCACTGGTATGTCAGAGTTGAACAGTATGAGAGATGATGATTTACAGTGGAGAGAGAGAGAATCTTTATCCATTTCTCAAAGTTAAACCCGAAATAGTTGTGGTTTTCTTCAGGGTTGGGGTAGGGTATTAGTTTTTCCACTAAAAGCTAACGCTTGTCTTTCTGTTAGGAGGTAAGGGGCTGTTCAGGTTTGATGGTTACCACAGTGCTTTATATATTTCCTGTACAGGGTACAGGTTGACATTTCTGCACGATTCTCTTTAGCCTGAATGTCTGGCTAATACTGATTGTCTTGCCCTTAGGCAATTTAGATCTGTGTTAACTTTAAGTGTCTCTTATTAAAATATAAACTCTTTGCGGGCAGAGACCCTAATGACTTTCTCTATATGTTGACAGCTCTGAGGTCAACAGCGAAGTCTGGTGTTTACTAGAAATCAGTAGTAATATTGCCATGTATTAAATCTTCAGCACTAGTTTGTCTGTAATTTTCAGTGGGCTCTCTAATCCTCACAGGAGCCTTATAAAGTAGATAATGGTTACACTCTTCTAATCACATAAGTCTTAGGCTAATTTTGCCAGGATCACATAGGCAGTGAACTGGAATTTCATTCTACATTTAACTCTAGAATCTACTTTCTTAACTACTCATTTAGTAAGTATTTTTAAAAAGTTGACTGCATATAAAAGAATTGGATTATTTTTAGGATTATAGGTCATCAATTTTATACAGCTTTTTAGCTTTAAAGTCTTATGATTCACTCAGGAGGCTGAGGCAGGTGGAATGTGAGTTTGAGGCTGGTCTGAGCTACATAGTGAGTTCAAGGCCAGCCTGGATCACAGCTTTCTGCATGTGAGAAAGGTATGTGCTATTTTTCATGAATTTTAGAGTGGATCTTTTGATGCTCAATTAGTTGTGTATGTGGAGGTTGCAAAACTGCACCCCCATCCTCTGAAGATGCTGGCGGGGTTGGAGAGAAAAATCGACAAGACAGATTTACAGGAGGAAAGCTGTAAACATTTATTATCACAAGTAAATACAAGTTTTACCTGGCATTAGAACCCGCATAGGGAGATGAAGGCCCAAAGCAACAGGAGTGTAACACTTACAAAATGAATTGGACAAAGAGTAGCAAGTTGTGAAAAGTAAATTATGTGTGTTGGGGGTGGCAGCAGTTAACAAGTAAGTCATTCTGAGAAGCTGAGGCAGAAGGATCACAAGTTTGAGCTCAGTCTGGGCAATTTAGCAACGTAGGGAGACCCGGTTTTTTAAAAAATGCTGGGGGTGTACCTCAGCGTAGAAGGCTTTTGTTCCGTCTCCAATACTGCCCCCCCCATGCACACTCACACACAAGTGAGAGTTATTTCAACAAGGCCTGTACAGATTTCTTACTCTGTCTCTCACTTCCACTCTGTTCTTTTGGACGGAATGTTACAGCTTTCTCATAGGAATTTCATCTCCTTTTAAGGAACAAGACCAAGGTCAGAGCAATATTTTTGCACCTGCTGTTTCTCAACATTTGGATAGAATACCTTTAATTGAAAATAGTTAATATGACAGAATAGTATATTTTTAAATCCTTCAGTTGTAAATACAAGCTTTGCATCATATGAAAGATTATCACGACTCAGTTTTTGAAAATTAGAATTGAAATAACCTTAACATTGGTAGTAAATAATTTAGAACTAGTTTATCACAACACTGTTTTTAATGTGATTTTTTTTAGGCTAGATTTAATCTTTTTTTATTTGATTGTGGTAGTAAATAGACTATGCCCTTGTGATCCTCAGATCATAATGTGAGAGAGTAAATGACAATGTTTTCAGCTGTCACTATTTTTCCTTGTGGTCCTGTTTTGTGTTGCAAATAGCAATTGTGTAATTTTAAAGTTACAACTTTTTAAATAGAACTGTGTATGATAGAATCTTGAGTTTTTCTTAATCAAACAATGACTTCTACAAATAATATTTAGTGTATTTCTTGGTATATCAAATAATATTTCTTTTTGGACAATGATTTTAACATAATTATTTTTTAAACATCTTATGAAACCATTTAAAGGAATATGATGCCGGAAGTGTTTTCCTGATGTGTGGCCTCTCCATGGTCATAGATCCTTCTTGTCACCTTCTTCCTAATTTGTGTGGCTTTATACACTGTCAGCCTCCTTTCTCGGGATGTAGCTGACACAGTTGACAGTCCAGGTAAATCACTTGTCCCTGTTCTTGCGTAGATGTTTCTGAGTTCTTAGCTCCCCTGTCTTCAGAGGGTGGGGCTTGGTCAGGGACTGGGGCCAGTGAACCTTAGGACACTTTATTTTAATCTGAGGGCCAGATCAAAACCAGGCTTGAGGCCTCAGCTTCTTTTTTTTTTTTTTAAATTCACCTTTACTTTGAAGCTGTCTGAGCAGAAAGCAATCTGAGTAGCACTTGCTATCATTATGGTCATGCCTGGTGGCCCTTCTCAGGGGCATCCTGATACAGCAAGTAGCAGATACCCAAAAGCCTCTAATGACAATAACTTTCTCCTCCTGCTTCCCAGTTTAGCAGTTCGTATACATCTTTCGTGTAACTATTTTATACTTGACACAGGGTGCAAAACCTTTTTCTTTAGATGTAGTGCCTCTGAATGTTTGGAGGAGGGGAAAATAAGGATGTAGAAGTTGTGGGAGGGGGATGGTATGCACAGCTGTGCTTCGATGGAAGTTTATCTTATAAAACAGATGAAATATAAACATATCATTTCCAACCTTCTTTGAATTTCTTATTATAAATAAAAGTCTTCATTTTTTTCTTTCTGGAGGTATATAGGCATTAGAAATGGGAATATTAGTTTATAGACTTTAATGTCAAAACTGTATTTAAGCAAAACTGTATAAGGGACACTGGTAAGCAATTGTTTGCTACACTGAATACAAAAAAATAGAGAAACTTGTTACATCTTTTTCATCTTGAAGAAAATTTCTCAGTACACATGTAGGAGAAAAATGCTTAGCAACCTTAAAATTCAGAGTTTTTTGTTTTAAAATACTTTTCTTAACCAGCTCTAGGAAAAAAACAGGTGAATTATTTCAATATTTGCAAAATTACTAATGGCACCAAAGCAATTAAAATTTAATCAAATCTATTAATGCTAAGGGTATGTATCTAGTATATCTAATAGAGATTTATGTGCTGTATTCCTTCTGTAATGATCAAGTACACTTAAGGATGTTTTTGGGGATCTCACAGCTTACCTGTGCATTGTGAGTTTCACATTATTGGTCTATGCTGTAGTTAACTCACTCCAAGCTTTTTGGATTCAGATTTGTAGATTACATGGCTATTATAAAAACCTAAAAAGGGTTTTAAACTTTTGCTTAGGGGGTTGTGGTTTTTTTTTTTTTTCTGAATTAAAACTCGAAGTAACTTGTAGTCTGGTAACAATTGTGATAAATGAATCTTTTAAAACATTTTGTGACAGAATGATTCATATATGATATGTTAGTGATTATTTGGGTTGTAAGTGATTATGTTTTGGTGGCTGCCTTGTCTTAGTAATAGGTTAAGTGTAGCTCCTAAAGAAATGTTTTTTGACATTTACCTTCATGCATCTGCCTTTTTGGGCAATTTTAGAACATCTGAAGCCGTGCTGAACATTTCACTTTCAAAAGTCATTACTTTCTCTTCTTTTTTTTATTTGGGTTCATTACATAAACCATTTAAATTTGACTATCAAAGATAGTTGTCTTTGCTTGTTCTGCTTACTGTAACAAAAACAATATAGCTGGGTGGCTGAAACAGCAGAAATTCAGTTTTTTACATTTCTGGAGCTGAAGTCTGCAACCAGGGTGCCAGAATGGTTGGATTCTGACTGAGGCTCTTGCCTGGCTTTCAGATGCCTGCTTTTTGGCTATCTGCTCATGATACCTTTCCTTGGAGCCTGGGTTCATGGAGAGGATCCATCTCTGCTGTGGTTCCCAAAAGGCTACTGTTACTATTAGGATAGGACCTCATTTAACCTCAATGAAAACTGCATCTCCAAATATAGTCACATTGGGGTTAAGGCTTCAGCATTTGGATTTTGAGGGCACATAGTTCTGTAGATAATTTTCTTGCAGAGAAATTGTGTATTGAAGGAATGGGACTTGGATATTTTCAAAGCCCATTTTAATATCTGAAGATTCCCTCTATTTTTCAAGGGAAAAAAGTTGTTTTAAGGATTCAAAAACAATGAAACTAACATGAGGAAAATATTAAAAAGTTTACCAAGTTAAGACGACTCAGAATTATTGACATTTTTATTATTTGTGTTTCATTTTTAGATTATAGTTATTTGGGTTTTAAAATCTTGTATTTGAACATACACTTAAGTTTATTAAGAATAAACTTTATTTCTGAATTTCATTTTTTGAATATTTGCAAATCAAGATCTGTATGTATTTTATTTTCCCAGCCCATTTGCATATTGGACTGTTTCTGAGCCTGTCACTAATGACATACATACTCTGCTTATGGTGTTTGGAAAATTTCTTCCAGTATTAACTTGTGAAACCCTGAGTTGTTCTAAAGTACCAATGGGAGGGTGAAGTGGTATAATACAAAGATGAGGATGAGGAATGAGCCGTACTTTCTCAGTTAATGGAGTTAAGCTTATTAACTGGCTTACTAGTCAGGGACTGTAGAGTGAGTTATCTTTAAGAAATGATTTAATAACCATGGCAAAAGTATTTAGACAAAATTATTTATAATTTGGCAAATATCAGACATATAGAAAGTTATATAAAATAATAACAGTTATTGTAATATTATATAGATTAAAATACTGACGTCTTGCCATAGGTCAATCAGGCTTTAGTTGGTTGAGAAATAATAAATTCAACTAACTTTCTTCCCTTTTTTCCACCCCTGGAAGTAGCCAATATTCTGCCTTCCTCTGTGTACTTTGTATTTCTACTGTAGATATAATAGCGTTGTTGTGATTGTTTTAATTTCTGAAAATGGTATTTATTTTACATTTCATTCACTTAGTACTGTTTTTGAGATTTCTCCATGTGAATGCACACATTCTGTGCAATAATCACTACACAGTATTTTATTAAAATAAAAGTCCCACAGTTGATTCTCATACTGTATTATTGAAACTTTTTCATTATTACAAATGCAGCGTGTTCATTTTGGGGAATATAAGAAACAAATGCACACGTTAGGTTTACCAACCATGCTTTTCTCTAATATACATAATAGCAATTGAATCGACTAATTCTTGCTGATTGTTCCTGTAAGGAAATACAATAAATTTGCCCCTTGGTGAGTGTAAAGCCAATGTGCACAGTGAGGAGGTAGAAGAGGGAAGAAAATTTATTACTTGTACAAGTCAGAACAGCACTGGGGCTGACTCTCAAGGCAGTGTTTCTCTGAAAAAAGAGGACGAGGTGCTCGTATTGGGGAAACTTACACATGTTCATATTGTTAAGACTTTTTATCACTTGTTTGTAGGAACACATTCCTGAGCATGTTTAGGTCAAGATCACATGCTTTATATATTGTATGGTCAAAACTGGTGGACAGGAATGCTTCATGGACAGATGATCTAGCTTTATAATGAGATTACAATGACCAAAGTGCACTCTAGGTCACCCAAAAGAGTGACTCAGGAGACTTACTGCTTTCGGCTGGTTTTTTGTGGTTTTCTCTGGAGGGCCTTATCTGAAACAAACAAACAAACAACCAATCTAAATAAGTGTTAGCAGTCATTTATGGGGCAGCAACCTCTTTCCTCATAAGTCCAGTTGATCAGCCCTGAAAGTTCTTGTCTAGCAGCTAACATTTGTGTTGTTTAGGGCACTGCTTTAAGCTCTTTAAAACCATTATCTTACTAATCATTCTAATTCCCAGGCAGCAGCCCTTCGCTCCTTTAAAATAAACGTGGAAATTAGGTTCTGGGCTCTTAGGTGACTTGGCCATATCACAAAGGCATAATGATAAGAGAGAAAGATACCTACTGCTGGGTTTATAATTTTTGCAACTCAAGTGTGCTTTATGTTTCACATTTAGAAGCTTCTTGGAATAAATGGTGAGAAAATGGAACAGAAGAAAATGGTCCTTTGAGTACTGGCTTTGGCTGCTGTTCCCTGTGGGATCTGGACTGGCAGATCTTTCCTTCTTTGTCGATAGGATTGATACACTGAGTCCATCTCGGAGTACTATCACAAGGAATCAGCATCAGCCGAGATGTAGGTAGAGAAGATCTTTCGTATAATACTTTGGGCATAATTTATTGAGAGATAGAGGCAAATATAATTACTGAGAGGTTTCAAAACAATTTTTTCTCATCTTGAACTAATATTTATCTATTATAGTTCAAATGAACTTAGTTTATAGATTTGGTAATCACTCGTAGGTGGATGTTGAATAGCAAAACAAGAAAAATGACAATTTTCCCTGACATTTTATATAACTAGTAGTAAAACAAAACAGAATCCTTAAAATACCACTAATGAGTATATTTAAATAGTTCAGAATGTACATATTTATATATTTTTTCAGTAAGTAAAGGCTAATTTTGTACTTTAGTACTGTAGGAATTGTAGTGCAGAAACATTAGATATGGAGCTAGACTATATGGGTTTGAATCCCAGATTGGTTACTAGTTACTTAGGAGTGTATGTATATCGTCAGCTCTTTGTATCTTTGGGTTCCACATCCATAAAAAAACTACAAATCAAAAATGATTGAAACAAAATGTTTGTACTAAATATGTACCGTAGACTATTTCTTTTGTCATTAATCCCTAAATAACATGGTATAGCTACTATTTACATAGTATTTACATATTATTAGATATTATAAGTACTATAATCTAGAGATGATTTAAAATGTATGGGAAAACACGTGCAAATGCCATACCATTTAGTGTAAAGGCCTTAGTATCCACTGGGATCCTGGAACTAATCTACCAATGTTACTGAGAGAGGACTGTATATATGTATACAGGGTGTATAAATAAGTTTCTGAGACCTGTGTTTGGTATATTGTAAAGGCTCAAGAAGAATTAGGAAGGTTTATTATTGGTGCAAATTACCAAAAGTGTAGTAAACTACTCCCTTCAACGTTCAAATTGCTGTATTACAAAATATTAATGTAGTACTTGTGTTAGTAATACACAAATATAAGAAAACAATTGCAGCCTTATAAAAGTATCAAGAATTTGGAGATAATGAACAAATAGTGAATTGTTTTGTAACCCATTGTGCCTTTCCCTTCTGTGTGACTTCTATCTTGACTTTAAATGGCCATTTTTTTTTTTTTTTGCTTTTAAATAGTTTCTTTCCTGTTAAGTACATATTCCATATGATATAGTTTGGCTGTTGTGGTTATTTAAAAATGTAATCTTACTAGTGTTCTTTTAGTTTATCTCATTTGCTTTGACACTCGTTCATATTGCTGTCTTTAGTTTGTAATTTTCAATGTTATGTTTTATTGTATAAATATACCATGGTAAAAAGAAATAAATAAAATATACCATGGTATATATTCTTACTGTTGGTCAAGAATTCCTATTTTTAATATTGTTCAGTAGTTTACATGTATATTTATAAACATTTATATATTTGTGGACATGAATATACACATACAAATCAACTTTATGTAGATATAATTTACACATAATAAAATACATTGAATTTAAATATTTAACTGTTGAGTTTTGACAAATACCCACATGACGACTACAGGAGTCAAGGTGCAGAGAACATTCCCATCAGCCGCCACTCCAGACACATTGTCTTGTGAGTAACAAATTCTTTGGTAGTGAATTTCCCCTAACCCTGTACCAGACAATCATTGAACTCACTGTAAATTAGTTTTGCCTATTCTATAAGTTCTTACAAATGGAATTATATATTGGTTAGTCTTTTTTAGTAGGTATCTTTACCAGCATGATTTTGGAAGGAACTCATGTTTTTGAGTGTTAGATTGTTCTTTCAATTGTTGAATAGTATAGTGAAGCTCACGTGTCTTGTTTATCCATTTACTTTTCTACATACTGCATTTGGGTAGCAGCTTTTGGAGGGAATATACATACATATTTTTTTGGTATATACCAAAAAGCTGAATTGTTGTCAGAGAAGGTATGTGTTTTCTATTTTGGTAGCTAATGCAATCTAGTTCTTGTTAAGTGTCTAGTGATTTAACACCAGCAGTGTCTGTGTGTTCCTCTTGTTTCATGCACTTAACAACATTTGGCTATTTAAGAATGTAGCCATGTAGGCACTTGTGTAATGGTATTTCATTGTGGTTTTAATTTGTATTGTCCAATGACTAATGTGACTGAGCATCTTTTAATGTGTTTATTGGCCATAGGCCATGTTTTCATCATCATTATGTGATGCCTTTTCAAATCTTTTATGCATTTGGTTTCTTTTTGGTGGTGGTTTTGAATTGCATTCTCTGTCTTTTATGATTTTTAAGAGTTACTGATAACTGTGGGAATGAGCCTTTTGACCAATGTATCTTCTTTCTCGCTGTACATTGCTTATATTCCTTAGTGGTGAGTTTTTAATGAATGAAAGTTCTTAATTTTAATTAAGTCAGATTTACCAATTTTTTCCTAAGGTTAAAACTGTTTTTGCCTTTGTAGTCATGAAAATACTTGCGTCTTCTAGCTTTTTGGTTGACCAGTTACACTGGGTTTTGTATTCCACCTTGTGTTGATTTCTGTGTATGGTGAGGTAGAAGTAGAATTTCATTTTCTTCCATATACGTACACAAGTGATCTACTCATTCAAAAGACTGTATTTAATCATTACTATAGGAATGACATTTTTTTCTTAAGTGACAACCGAGTATCTTTATGAGCTCTTAATTTTACATTAGAGTCTATTATCTATTCTTTTATCAGTAATATAGTATCTTCATAACTATAGCTTTATAATAAATCCTAACATTTATAGAGTACATCTTCCACTGTCTTCTGCAAATATTTTTGTTAACCTCGGTCCTTTGTTTCTCATAGGCATTTTAGATGCTTGTTAAATTACACACATATGCACTCACCCGTATACATCCTTTAATTGTTCGCCTTGGGATTCTGTTACATCTTTTTTGGGGGGGTGGGAGGGTGCTGGGGATCGAACTCAGGGCCTTGTGCTTGCTAGGCAAGCGCTCTGCTCTGCCACTTGAGCTAAATCCCCAACCCCGTGATTGCATTACATTTAAAGAGATTAGTATAGGGAGCTGCATAATTTTTGTAATATTCAGTCTTTGGCATATTCATCTATTTAATTAGAGTTTCTGTTCCAGTCATATTTTATAGTTTTCTAGGTGAGCGCTTGCAAATCTTTTCTTAGATTGATTCCTTGGCTTTGGTAATATTTTGATGCTTTTATATATGACATCACTTTTAAAGTTTTATTTTCTTATATTTAGGAATGGAGTTGATATTTTATATGTCAACTGTATCAGCAGTAAATTTGTTATATTCATTTTTAGGTTATTTATTTTTGAAATTTAACATTACTCAATAAATTATGAACATTAAAACATGTATCTTCATGAGTTATAAAAGATGGGTAAGTCCATAAAATTTTTGTCACAATCAAGAAAGCAATTCCACAACATCCAAGAGTTTTCTAGTGTTATACTATCCAACCTTTTCACATACTCGTAACAAATAGTATAGGATGTAATTCCGTGTAGCATCTTATCAACATGATGACTTTGCAATTCACTCATATTCTTATGTGTATTGTTAATTCGTTTTTTGTCTTTTTGTTCGTTTGTTTGTTTGTTTTTAAACCTGGGTGTTTTTTGCTACATATAAACTATCTATTTCATCTCAGTGATTTATATGTCTGTCTTTTCATCAATAAAAAACTGATTTGATTGCTGTAGTTGCAAACTGAATATTGAACTCATGTCTGTGTTCCAACTTTTTTGTTGTTGTCATAAAAGTTGTTTTGACTATTCGCGGGTATTTGTAATTGGATGTAAATTTTGGAGTTACTTTGTTAATTTCTATTTTAAAAGCCTACTGGAATATTGCTCAGAATTGTGTACAATCTATATATCAGTATGGGGAGAATTGGTATCTTGGCAACATTAAGCCTTGCAGTCCATTAACATTGTACATCTATCCATTTGTCTAGGATTTAATTTTTTCTTAGTAATCCTGTATAGTTTTCAATGTGCAAGTGTTCGTCATATTTTGATGAATTTACTAATTAGTATTCAATGCTTTTGTATGCTTTTGTGAATAAAATTGTGTTTTCAAATTATTTTTTCCAGTTGCTTATAGCTACTGTAATAAAAATGTTGAATTTATTTGTATGTACCCTTTATCCTGGAACCTTGATAGACTTGCTTATTAGTTTGAGAAGCTTTCTGGTATTGTTAAAGTTTTATTTTACTTATAAGTTATCTTGTCTTTTCAAGGTACCTCCTTGCAGTCTGCACACTTTTTTTTTTTTTTTTTTTTTACTTATTGCCTAGGCTGGGACCTCTGAAATCATGTGAACACAAATGGTGAAAGCAGATTTCTTTGCCTTGGTCTCAATCTTACAAGAAACCATTTAGTCTTTAAATATTAGGTATAGTGAATGTTTCTCATAAATGCCCTTTATTGAGTTAAGGAGATATCCTTCTCATGGTTTGCTGAGAATCTTTGTCATGAATGGATGTTATAGATGTTGAAGTTCGTTAGTTTTTTTCTGAATCTCTTTGTCATAAACATGTTGTTTTTGTTATTTTGCAGTAGTAGGGATTAGCTGCAGGGTGTTTGCACAGAGCAGACCTGTTTTTTTAAAAATTATTTTGAGACAGAGTCTCTCCAGATTGCTAAATTGTCCAGGCAGGGCTTTGAATTTGCCATCCTCCTGGCTCAGCCTCCCAGAGTGCAGGGATTGTAGGCATGTGCTACCATGCCCAGCTATAAGCTGGTTATTTTTATCCTTTATTTTTTTAATGTGATGAAATACATTAATTTTTCCAGGGTTAAGCTAATATTGCTTTCTTCAGGTAAATCTCACCTAGTTATAATATCCTTTTGTGATTTCATTTACTAATATTTTGTTAGTGATTTTTATAGCTTTATCATGAAGAATATTTATCTACAGTTATGTTTTTGCCTGATTTGCTTATCAGTTACATTGGCCTTATAGAATTAATTGGGAATTTCTCCTCAATCCTACTCCCCAAAAATCTTTGCATAGCCTAGTTTATTCTTCTTTTTAATTTCTTGGAATTCACTGGTCAATTATCCATACCTGGAGCCTTTTGTTAGTAGGTGATTAATTAATAAATTCAGTCTCCCTAATAGAAATAGGGAAAATAGAAATAATAGAAATATTAAGATTTAATAAATTTTATTTAATAGAAATATTAAGATTTTCTATTTAATATTGTCACATTTGATTATTTGAGTCTCAGAGACTTAATTTGTTCACATCGTCTAATTTTTTTTTTTTTTGATGCCGGGGATCGGTCATCTAATTTTTGTTTCCACTTTATCCATCAAATTTTTCTTAATAATTCATTATCACCTCTTTGATGCCAGTCCATTATTATTCATGTTAGGATTCGTGGTGATAGCCTCTCTTTTGTTTCTGATGTTGGTGAGTTTTATCTTCTTTCTTATATTTTTCTTCACTGAAGTTGGTCAGTTTCATTGATCTTTTAAGCAGCAGGCTTTTGGTTACAATGAGTTTTATGTTTTGTCTATATTCTATTTTATTATTTTCTGGTCTTTTATTATTTTTACTTGGGGAGATAGATACATACCTAAAAGAAGTTAAAGATATCTTGATCTATCATCTTGGATAGAAAAATATAACTCAGATATTAATAGGTATTCCTTATTCTCTGTCCCTACAGTGTTTACCTCTGTCATTGCTTATTATAGTTATAGTCTTACTAATTACCTGTAATGTCTCTCACCCAGGACTGTAACATCTTCGAAAGAAGATTGTGGGTATATTTTCAGATTATGTTCGTAGAAGCAGATGTATTTTTGAAGCTAATGACAAAACACTACAGAAATATGGAAAGCTAGTTAATAAGTTTGTTTCTTGTAGAGGCATGGCTAACAGTTTTGAAATTATGTGCATACTAACATTGGGCAAAAATATTCATATACTTTTGTGAATTACAGATATGAGAAGCAAATACGAATTCCAGTGAAATTTCTTCCTTGAAATCTATATAGAAAAACACATTTGTTGAATTTGGCCATCCTGTTTATTTCAAATCAGTCTTACTTTTGAATATTGTGTCTCTTCTTACAAGAATGTATATCTCTATAATAAATCTTTTACTAAAATAATAAATAGTAACTTATAACTTTTCCCCTTTACTTTAAGCTACTTCCGTGAAAGAACTGTTACTACCTCAACTGGAAAATCTGTGATGCTGCCAAGTGAGTCTGTGTGTTTAGATTTTCTATAAATTAGTTAGCCTTCACTTGATAGTCTTAAAAGTATGTTAAAAATGTGATTGAAAAGACAGCCCACCAGCGGTACAGGGAATAATGGGAATAATGTTTTGTGGCTGTTCATAGTACTCAGACACTTTTAAAGGCAAGTGAATAAAGAACAGTATTATATACTAAAAACTTGAAATTTGCATCCACTTATGTACAAATATTTTTTAATACAAGCTTCATTTGTCATTAGCCACAGTGGAGTCATTTAACTAAATTAAATGCTTTCTGGCAGACTGAGCTACCGGGCAAAGATAATATGGAAAGTGGTTTTGTCATGGTAACAGGAAGGGCTGATATTGTTGCTCTGGTAAATAGATCTTGGAGAGGTTTTTCTTTCTTTTTGAAAATTCTGCTTGTACAAGTTCAGGAACGTTCTTCTTGACAATTTGAGTGATGTCCAGCTCTTATGTTAGTGAACTGTTCATAATTGTTCATTGAACACTAATAGAATTAAGATACTACCTTGTATTTTTTTCTTTAGGAATTATCACTACAAGTGACACCATGAAAATTTCTGTTTCATGTGGGGATAGTTCTTGATTATATTAGTGTGACCCTTAAAGGTTCGCAGGAGTAGGTACATGTGACAGGTTACAATTCAATTATTTGTGTCATGGTTATGAAGTGATTCAGTTATAGAGCGGATTGTGTTAAGAATACCGTGGGATGAGAAAGTTTGGGGGGCATGAATTGTGAGCATTTTCGACTCTCACAAAATAAATTTTAAGTTGTGAGTTGCTATAAAATAATTAAAAACATGCTTTTGTTTCCTATTTTTTTTTTTGCACAATTTCTCATTATTCCTTTTTCCATTCTCATCCTGTAATTCCCTCAAAAGATTCAAACGAGGAGAATTCATCTTCCATCTTTCCTTATGGAGAGACCTTTCTCTTCCAGAGACTAGAAAAGTCCAAGGTTAGTCTCATACATTTAATTTTTTTCCCATAATCAGTTATTACTACTGCCTATGTGTGCCTTTTCATTCTGCTGCCACCTGTTTGAAGAATGCATTAGATTGAAAAAGGAAATTTCTAAACAGTAAAATTTCCAATCAGTAAAACCATGGTAAAGCTGTATCTTTAGATTTGTATCTTAAAAACACATTTTCATTTTGATTTTAGGCATAGAGGATTTTGGATTTTAAAAATGTGCTAAAAGAAATGCTTTACTAAAATAAGAAAACCCCATAGATATTCTCGGATTTTGCTTCAATTTATACCCAAATGCATTCATCCTAAGTTTGCAGACATCTAATTGCTTACATATTTTAATTATTCAGTTCATCACTCAGGTTTTCCTTTCTAATGCTTGTACCCTTTGTTGTTTTATTTCTTGGTCATGTTAAAATATAAAAATATAGCAGAGGATATGAAGTACACGAATTTTGTTCTTAATGCCAGTTTTTTCTAAATTGAAATGATTAGCTAGTGATTTAAACAAAAATGAAAGAGGTATAGAGTTATTATTTAATCTTATTAAGTTGTTTTTTACTCAAAAATCAATCATGCAATTAGACATTTATTTAATTAAACTCAGAAAACTGTTAGGGTACATTGTAAAGTGTTGCTACACCAAAAAAATCTCCAAACCAAAAAGCAAAAAAATAAGTGTGTGTGTATATATTTATTTTATAGAAGAGGTCAATAAAGAATGAATTTTGGACTCATGAAGAAATACTCAAAGAGAAAGCAAGTACTTCGACGAACTCTTTTTTAATCAAATCAAGGTATGAAGTCCTGACTGATGATGATGAATTCTTTAGAATAAAATATTTTAAAATGTTGATGTCTTACTCGTAGTATCATATTGTATTTCTATGAAAATGATTAAATGGGTAATTCAAACCTTGCCTTTCTAAATGTCTCCATGACAGTAGCCATTTTAATAACTGAATTATAGTCTATAAATTGAGTGCATACTGATATTTTGTAGCAGGATATTTTTGTTTTATCCTGACAACAACCATTTGGCCCTGCCCAAAGGGACAGACATACACTCACTGTGATTATACTTTAAAGATGGGAAATTAGGTTATTATGAAGAAGAAACGGACAGTGCAAAATAATACTCAGTTGCAGAATTTCCCAAATGTAGTATGTCCTTTCTATAAGTGCTTCATCATTGACAGGAAGATTGACAATTACCTAGTTTCTTGGGTCACACAAAGTTACACACAAATTTTGTATCTCTCTCAATTTTATTGGAATTTGACATACTGGATCATTATCTAATGATTATTTTATTTGCTGTTTATCAGGAGTAAAACTGTTATGGGTTTCCTTGTTATCCTCTGTCTTTGCCAGGCATTTGACATGAATCTATTAAAATACAAAATGTGGAAGTGCTAGGCTAAATCATCCTCTAAGAAATTTATAGTTTTTAGAACACTGTATCCACAAGTGTGTATCTTACCCCTAGCTATATATATATTTTGTTGTTTAGCAGAATGTCCTTCCAATGAATTTTATTTTACATAAAAAGCTAAGGGAATCTGTTCTGTCATCCCTTAAATGTATAGGAATGTGCTTAGTTATTACCAATACATTCCAGTAATACAGTATTTTATCTCATGCAGCTTTTACATTCTGAATTTACACTGGCTTTTTTTTTTTTTTCCGGCTAGCAGTGTGAGCAGTGTTTGTTCTCATTAGCACTGCACCGTAATGCTGCAGCTCTGAGCAGTCAGATAACTTTCTGTTTTATTACATTATGGTAGAATGTGTGGTCCTTGGACTAAGGCAAAGCAGAAAGGGGGAAACAAGTTGGAAATAAGATCTCCAAACAGGTGGAGTTGGTGATTCATGGTGTTGCTCAGAGAGTAGAGGTTGTACTGGCTACTTAATTCTATGGTTGTTGAGGTTCAAATTGCGATGCAAAGAATATGATCAAACCCCATCCTATCCACCTATACCCAACCTCATAAAATGAATCAGATTAAATTATATGTGAGAAAGTACTTCTAGTAGTGTTTAAATATTTCTTATGATAGTAAAAGTTTTCTGTTTAATTTTTCTGGAAAAGCTTTAAAAATTCTTAGGTCGGGTAATTGAATTTAAAGATTTTGCTGGCCTTCAGTTTCTGATTGGTTGTTTATAAGTTAGAAAAGTAACCGATAGGTTAAATCACCTACAGTACTTGAAAATTCTAATAATATTCCTTTGCACTTAGCGTATATGATAACAGGAGAGAGAAAATAAGTGAAGACAAAGTAGAAGATATTTGGATACCTCGAGTGGACAAAAACAATCTGCAAGACTCTACTTCTGAATCAGAATATTCAACAGTAGAAGAATGCTTTCAGAGTTTAAAAAGAAAGAATTCAAAGGCATCTAAGTCTAGGACTCAAAAAGCATTAAATTTGGACCCTATAAATAGGCACAGTTATCCTTTAAACTCAAAAAGTGGAAACGCAGACTCATCAGCCATTTCTTCCAATGCCATCTCTCCCTATGCCTGTTTCTATGGATTGTCTACAGTGAAGGTTAAATCAGGATGGTTGGACAAGCTCTCTCCTCAAGGGTATGTATTTATTCATTTGTTTTATTTCATAAGTAGCATATGTTGATAATTCGAGTTTGTTCTTTTCTAAACTTGCTTGGTTTCCATACTCAGCACTCTCCACACCTATCTAGTTTTTGGGATTTGCAGTATACTTGACCGTGTACTCTTTAGACATAAGGGGGTAAATGCAGTGCAATGTAGCATTAAGGTTCTGAACAACAGCTCAAAGCGAATGTCGTGGCCAATCTAGATGCTTAGTATTGGTTTCTAACTTCACATCAAAATGCACTCTCCTGTGCCCCCTACTTTGCTGCAAAGAAAAACAGCACAGACTGAGTTAGTATTACTCGGCCCACACTGTTTGGATTTTGCTCATATCATAACAGTGTTCTGTTTGAGCATACAAGGCTTATTGTACTTGGGGAAAAGCACATCATTGTTAAATTTAGATCTTCTCTGTTACTGATATATTGTTCCGATTCTTGTGTTTTGCTCAGAAAATCAGAGTTCCTTGAATATTATCCTTTAAAACAGATATATCATTTCAGATGTTAATGAAGAAACTTCTGTGCCATAAGCATTTTAGAGTACTGAAAAATCTTTGGAGAGGGACTTATATAAAAATTAGAATTGTCTTCTGGCATCCTGACTTTTGGATTTGGTTTTTTTTTTTTTTTTTGAAATATTTACTTGAAATGTTCCTTTTGCTTTTGTTTTATGGAAATACTTACTTGAAACGTTTCTCATAAATTATTAAATTATTTTGAGATTAAACCTCTCATATTTAAGTAGCTAGTGTTGTGAATTCCTATAATATACTGGCTTTCTGTACTCTTCTCCTGAAAATGTACTTCATTTCTACATAGACTTTGTTTGATTTAAAATGATTTTACTAGGAAAAAAATAATTAAGGTTGTGATGACTGGTAGGAACAAGGATTACTTTTTTTCTCTCTCTTTTGTTTCAGTATCAGGGGTTGAATCCAGGGCCTTTACACTGAGCTATAACGCCAAACCTTTTTTTATTTTTATTTTTTCTTTTAAGACAGTCTTGCTAAATCTATCTAAGTTGCCCAGGTGGAACCCAAACTTGTGATCTCCCTGCCTGAACCTACCAGAGTGTGAGATTACCACCATACCAGAGTGTTGATATGCATCACCGTGCCTGGTTGAAATTACATTTCTTTAAAAAGCAAAAACAAGTTTGGACCTGATGGCGCATGCTTGTAATCCCCACACTTGGGAAGAAGCTGAGGCAGGAAGATCCTGAGTTTGAGGCCAGCCTAAGCTACATAATGAGTTTAAGCCCAGCCTGGACTACATAGTAAGACCTTGTCTCAAAAAAAACAGAAACAAAAACAAAACAAGGAAAAACCCATCTAATATTACTTAGATTTTAAGGGACGAGATCGAGGTTTTTTCAGCTTAAAAATTTTCTCCTGGATATAAGTATAAATGGAGATAGCATAGCAACAAAGCATTTTTTTTTCCACCGAGAACTTTAAAAAAAAATTTTACACCATTATATTGCCGTGACTTTAACAATGGCCATAAAATATGAATTTATTAGATTCTAAGTTGAATCTGAAGTTTGTTTTTTCCTGTTAGACTCTGCAGACTATTTCATGGGTGTGTAAGATGCTCATTAATTAGACAAAATGATGCCTTCCTTGTGTAGAAGCTTAAACTTGTGGCAGGAACTCCAGACTGAGATAGCATCTGAATTCCATACAACAGGTGTCAACAGAGATTTTCTGTAAAGGTCAAATAGTAAATATTTTGATCTTTATAATACTTTCTTTTGCAGCTATTCAGCATAGTATTTGTAGCACAAAAAAACACATCAGTAATGTATAAACCAATGGATGAAGCTACATTCCACTAAAACTTTATAAACTATGTGGTAGGCCAGATTTGGCACATGGTCCATAAAAGTGTCAATTAGATTAACATGGTTGGCTAAAATCTCATAACTACAGTACTCCGCCTCCTGTGGTCCCCCAGTAAAAAAGTATAACCTGATCACAAATTAGGAAAATCACTTTCTGTTATTCCCTTAAATATAAAAATAATACAAAACAAGGGTCTGCGTTGGGAGCCACTGCTCTTGCTGTTCTTTTTACCTGAAATTCTCCCAGAAAGAATAGTTTTGACCTCACCTTCCTGAAGCTCTTGCTTTGTATCTAAACAGAAAAAAATTTAACATCACAACGGTCCTTCTTCCTTGTTGCCCCTTGATTATTTTTTTCTTGGAGACTCATACACTTTCAGATTTATTTGCTTCATGGAAGCTCCATAGGACAGTCATCTGCATTGCTTTTGTTTGCTATGGTATCCTTAGCAGAAAACCACCTAACACAGGGTAGATGCTTAGTATGTTATTGAAAGAGCCAATAAAAGTGTTGGCCTTAGATGTGACTATTTCTTTTGATTTTTCTAAAACAGCAATATTTTTTACTATGGGACTTTGTAGTGTAAACTGCTGAATTCAAAACCGTATGAATGGGTGAAAATCTACAGATGCCACTGAGAGCCCTGGTGCACAGTAATAGAGCAGGGAACTCTTGGTGATTTTTTTTTTTCTTAATTATATCTGTCCCTTAAAGACATTTACACAAGGGGTTGGGGATTTAACTCAAGTGGTAGAGCACTTCCTAGGCCCTGAGTTTGATTCACAGCATCCCCCTCCAAACAAAAGACATGTACATGAATTACTAGAATAGTTTTTTTTAAAGTCTTATGTCAATATAAACCAGGAGTGTTTGTTCTGTATTATGATGGTAAACAAAATAATAAAATTCATAATCTGCACTTTTTTTAACATGGTTGAGTATCTGTTTGCTTTTCAAATGGGAATGCCAATTCTGAATTAATGCATAATTTTTAAAAATACCCACCACTTAGTTAAAAAATAATTGTATGACATCATATGAAAGAAGCTTGATAAAATTGAGTCTGTTGGGGCTGGGGATTTAGCTCAGTGGTTTCTTCAAAGACATTCAAGAGACTGGGTTAGCCACTGTGTTGGCTGCTGAAAAATGGATCAAATTTTAACTGCCATTTTCAGATTAAATGATTTTCTAACTAGAAGGAATGAAAACATCCAGAGGTAGGTGGTATCAGGAAGTACTGAACTGTGTGACTGAGAACAGGGTTAAGGACAAAATGGATGTTGGGGTTATTTTATTGAAGATGAAAAGTTAAGTTCTAGAACTAGAAGAGAGAAACTGCCAGGCTCAGGTTGAACAGGGAACTAGGGAAAATGACAAAGCCAGTGGTCAAACTGCAAAAAAGGTGAGACAATAAACAGTGATTGAAAGCCAGACCATCTCCAATCTAGTAGACCTGCATAGGCAGTGAGGGTGTGTGACATTCATGCCGTGTCAGAGACTTGTTTCCCAGCCAGGGTCCCGACTCTGAGACCACTGTAGTGGAGCGAGTTGCTGGCCCAGTGCCGGGTTCCTGCCTCAGATCTCCTGGTAGTGCTGTCCTCTGGTTGGTGTGGACAATTGACCAGTCTCTTTCTGACTGAGGTGTTTCATATCATTCACCTTGTCGAACCTTAAAATTGAACCTTGCGTCCCTGATGAAAAGTTACCTTTTTATACTAGCAAATTTCTTGGCCATTTCCCAAACTGCTTGCCCCTTGTAAAAAGATTGTGCAGAGGAAGTAAAGAGCTTCAGTACCCTATCTGCAATCTGAAGAAAAAAAAAAAGACCTCTTATTCTCCACGGATAATTGCTTTCAATCTGACTGCAGAAAAATAGACAAGAGTAGAGTATTGAAGTTAGATAGACTGAAATTAGAGCTGTCAAGGCATCATTCATTTGCTGTGTGGCTCAAACTTGTGTGACTCTCAGTACCTTCATTTCCCACATAAAAGATTATAAAGTCCAAAGCCAGACTTAGCTCTGTGGGATCATTCGGAAAAGTGGGTAACGTCGAGTCTTAGTCTCAGTAACCTCAGTTTCTCTTCAGAAGAACATCATTTCGTTGCAGGCGACCTTTACTAATGTCGCCAAAAGTGAGCCCTGGTCCATTCTTACTTTAACAGACCTAAACCACCTGTCTACCTTGAACTTTTAAAATGCAATATTTTTGGTTGATGTAAAAGCCCGTCATTTAAGTATTACAAAGTTCGATGTGATGTATTAAAAAAATGGCAACTTTTCTTTCCCACTTAGCTTTTCACAAGAGATGGCCACTTTCAACCTTTTCATTTATTTGTTTCTTTCCTTAAAATTTGTTTGTTTTTTTGGCACTGTGGATTGAACAAAGGACCTCATGTACGCTAAGCAAGTACTCTCCCATTAAGTCATGTTCCCCCAGCGTATTTATAATTGAGACCCTAAAGTATAAAAATTGTACACATTAGCAGGGCAAGGCAATGCTTCAGTGCATGTATGCCTGTGTACGTGTGTTTAAAACAGCTTGAACATACGTGTATCCTGAAACGTTTCCTGCCAGTTTTTATGGTAGTTTCTCGGGGCATGTTTTTAGTGTGAATCTTAATGATATTTTATTCTGAGTATTATTAACTTTTCAGCAATAGCAATTAATTATTGTTGTACCATCATGGAAGGTTATAGTTATTCATTTAGACCATTGTTCTCTCCTTCCCTTTTAGTATAGTCACAGTTCTTTTCTATCACCCTTTTAATATAGATACAGAGACTATGTGAAATAGGTATGTAATATAGTTTTATACTCTGATAAATGCTATTCATGTTGGAGCTATGTACAATTAATTTTTCTTTCATTTTCTCATCTCTTTTACCATTCTGAGGATCTCAAAATTTTCTGAAGCTTCCCTTTGATGTAAAGTATGTAGCATTTAATTTTGGGGGCAAGTAGGAGTCTGTCTCTGTATTTTTACTACAGAGGTGTTTTCCTCCAGTGTTTTGTTAATCTCCGGGTGTTCATTTTTCCCTGGACCGATTGGAAGCCCTTGGGGCGCTACTAGGTCTCGCTGCCTGTATCTTGTAAGATGGTCATGATCTTTCTAAAGTGTTTTCTTGGAGACCCGTCATGCTCCTGTCTTTAAAATGAGAACAGTCCTGAGGGTTGTAAACTGGTAACCAGCTGTTTGGGAACTTGGTAGTTAAGAAAATAGACTGTCAGTATTTATGGGATAGACTTTACCTTTATTTGATTGTTTTTTTCAAAACTGTGCCCTACTTTTAACCATGCCTGACTCTCCCAGCCCAGAGGCCCCCTGATCGCCAGTGAATAGAATTCTACTCCTCTGTTGCAGAGGGAACATTTTTTCATCAGTGAGACATAATGGAGGATTCTGGGGCTGAGCGATGGTACAAATTCACATCTTAAACCGCCTTATAGTATATCCTCTGTTCTCAGTACTCTGCCTTCACCTTCATAGTCAGTCCTGTGGTTAACGACCACCGGGGACGTGTTCCAGCACCTCAGTGGGTACCTGAAACCACACGTAGTGTAGTCACAAAGTGAAATAAATAAATAAATAAATAAATAAATAAATAAATAAATAAATAAATAAATAAAACGTACGTTTTCCTTAGATATACATAGCTACAAAAAAGCATAGTTAAAACTAGACACAGGGAGAGATTAACAACAATTAATAATAAAGTAGAACAATTACAGCAATACTGTAAAAATTATTTAAAACCTACAAATTGTTTATTTCTGCAATTTTCCACTTGACATTTTTGAACCATAGTTGTTTGTGGGTACCTAAAACCACAGAAAGCTAAACAAGGTTAAGTGGGGACTATTGTAGTTGGTGCTTTTATTTCCTGAGATTTAGTGAGGGTCTGTTGTGGTAAGTTGCTTTGGTTTTCCACTTAATTTGATCGATTCTCCATTACCAGTTAGCTTTGTGAATTCTTCGGAGCCAGCTCACATCCCTTCTTCTGCTTTCCTGATTTGTAAATATTGTCATCTCTTCTCTAGTCAGTGTTGGTTCAAATGTATTTAGTTTTATTTATTTTCTAATCTTTTGATGGCTTTTAGTGAGATTTAGGAGGAGTAGAAATAGCTGTAAGATTTAATGGAGCATCTTAACTGGAAGTTGGTTTCTGTTGGATGTTTTAGAGCATTGTTCCATAAAATATGAGATGCAGAATTTTTTAGCATAGATTTTCAAATACATCAAGTAAGAACTAAGATCTTTAAAGTATTTTGAAACTTGTTAGTTGCACATTAAAATTGTGTCACAAGCCAGGCACAGATGTCACTCATAGGTGGAATCTAGGAAAGTTGTGATCATGAAAGTTGAGAGTATATTGGTGGGTAAGAGAGGTCGGGGGTGGGGAGAGCTTGGTAAAGGGGTCCACTGATACAGTTAGGTAGGAGGAATAACTTCTGGGGTCCTATGGCACAGCAGGGTGAATATAATTAACAATAATGTATTATATATCTCAAAATAGAAGAAAAGAATTTGAATTTATTGTGAAGAAATTCTAAAAGTTTAAGTGATGGATATGCTAATTACCCTGAGTTTATTATTACGCAAAATATTCATGAATCAAAACACCACATTGTACCTCATAAATATGAACAAATAGTCAGGTGTGGTGGTTCATTCCTGTAATCCCAGCACTTGGGAGGCTGAGGCAGGAGGATCCCTGTGAATTCTAGGCTACCCTGGGCTACATAATGAGTAAGGCCAGCCTGAAGTGCCTGGTGAGACCTTGTCTCAAAAAAAAAAAAAAAAGTACAGATAATGTGTGCCAGTTTAAAGACATAAAATAAAGAAATGTATAAATAAATAAAATTTAGGCTGTATCATTGACTTCCAAAAGTCCTTTTAGCACTGGGAATTTTATGTCAAGTTCTTTCTCCCTTAGCAGAGATGTGATTGAAGAGAACTTTCGTTTTGATTTGTTTTGGTTTTGTTGCCCAATTTATTTAGTTTATATACTCTTGGAAACTATTACTTTTGTTTGTTTAAAATGAGTAAATAAACTTTAAAATAGAAAAGTGCTGATCTTTTATATAGTATTGGCATATTTCCTTGCATCTGTCTCTATATAAGATACTTCATTATTAATACTGCATCACTTAAAAAGCTCATACTTAAAAGAGTAATTAGATGAAATGAGTAGAATAAAAATGAGTAATTAGGTAAGTAAATAAAAATCTGTACTTACAGAGACTGTAGTAGTTCTAAAAAGTGGGACTAATTAGGGTCAGAAGAGAGAGTTAAGAAAACGTTCTGTCATTCTTTAGAATTATGTAAACAAGGCAGATGAATCTGGAATGTCAAATTTGTATTGTTCTTCAAGACTATTTAGAACACTTGAGAAGTATGATGATTTATAGAGCAGGACTAATAAAAGTCATATTTGTCATAGTGCCTTTGACCTTAGTTCTAATTGTGGGATTTTTGAAGATGATGATTTGATAAACTGACTACTTAATGTCATTATTTTGCATTCTGTTAGATTTTGAGTTTTTATATAATTGATAGAATCTTTAAAAAAAAAAAGAAAAACCATGCTGACACTAGAAATGAAGGGAAACAGAAGTGCCTCTGTGTATTTCATAAATATTTAAATTGGGTGTGTATATATCTTTGTTAAAAGGAATTTTTAAGATACATATTTTGAGACAACAAAAATTGACACCAGGTGGGAAAACTGTTTTTATGAAAGTGGTTGAAATTTTATACCCCTGCCCTACCAGAGCTCAGGGGAAGAATTTATAGAAATCCATTCAATAATTCTCCACAAGCCTTATAAATTATTCTAAAAACCTTCTTAAAGGAATGTTTCTCCTTAGAACCCTAAAAACAAAATAAGATAAAGCCCAGGCTAATGTGTTTCCTGTCTATTTTACCTTTTCTTCCTAGAGGAATTTTGAAGCACTTTGCAAAATTGAGCTTGCACATAAAGTGTGTAGAGGTCAGATGTTAGTACTACCTACAAGGGATGTCCAGAATGCTTTGCCATCAAGTGTGCTGGAGTCTGTTCTGTGTAGCAGCTAAGAGCATTGTCTATGGGAACTGACTGGCTGCATTTGACTCCCAGATATGTTCTCCACTAATTGTGTGACTTGAGCAAATTACTTAACCAGCCAGTGGCTGTGTGAATTCATGTGTACAATAAGGATATTACTTATCTCCTGTGGTTGTTTCGAGGATTGAATGGGTTAATATTTGTTTGTGGCTTGGCTCTGTGCCTGAAACAAAATGTTGTATAAGTGTTTGGCGTTTTTATTACCGAGTCCAATTCTTTGTTGACTGAAGATTTAAAATCTCTTTGTAATCATGCATCCTTTCAGATCTAATTTGTATTGTGTGATAGCAAGAACATAGGCAGAAGTGGCATTGTTTTTTATTTCAAACACTTACAAAACAAATTAAGCTGTTAAATGAAACTTAATGGAAAAATGTGACTCATTTCAGAGAAAACTTTTAGAGTACTTTACCAACCCCAATAATGTGTTTAATTAATCATATATAATTCTGGTGCAATTAGTTGTCTAATACTGATTGGCCTCTCATAAATACATGATATAAATGTTTAATTATCATAAAAACAATTCTTAAAATATTGTGTTCACCAATAGCTATTAAAATAAAAATTTTTTAATTTACATTAGAATGTAGAAGTATAAATGTCTCAAACTTTCTTTTTACTACTTGGTTGGAATTTGATTCATTTTTTGGGGGTTTGCCAATATTCGAGTTTCTGTTTTCTAGAAAGAGGAATAATACTGTGAGAAAGAATGTGTTAAATTTTTGTCTTTAATTAACCAATTATTAGAATTCTGTATTGGAGTTCATATGCAGAAAATAGCTAATTAAATGTTGACACATTTAATAAGCAACAGATTATTCATTGTTTATGTAAATTAATGTAGTTTTAGATATATCTTAAATTCGTTATTTTTTGCATTTAAATAGGCGATATTAAATGTATAAATCATGAAGAGCAGTAGTTAATTTTTTTCCTCCGGCCTTTCTGAGGCATGATTGGCAGAGATTATGTGTATATAAATTATATAATTCAAAGATTCAATATACCTATATGTACACTGTGAAATTATTATCACAACAAAGATAATTAAGATTTCTGTTACCTCACAGTTACTCTGGTAACTACTACTGTATTCTGTTTTTATGAGTTCAACTTTTTAAAGATTTCCACATGTAAGTGATTTGATTAAAGGGTACAAACTTTCAATTATAAGACCGGTAAGTTTTGAGAATCTAATATATAAAACAGTGGCTACAGCTAGTAATATATTTCAGACTTGAAATTTTTCAAAAGAATAGATCCTAAGTGGTTTCACCACGTGCATACACAAAGGCAAAAATACTGGGAATCTGCTGGTTAAAATAACTTAAATTCTAAAATGTGCTTTAAAATTATTGAAAGATGAACTTTTTAAGATTCCTATAGTCTCATTTTTTTCTTTAATAATGAGGTAGATTTATTTTGTCATGTAAAAAACCTAATCTTTAGCATTGAAAAAAGTAAAAAATGAAATTAAAGGTGAAGTGTTTCAGTGTTTTTCCTTCTATATTTATAAAATGTAAATTTGTGTATGTATTTTTTGGTGAAATATTTATTCACTAAATAGTAAGCGTATTTTATATACTAGACTGTGTCATAGTCCCTGGTTTTATAGTAGTGAAACACTAAAACAGGTTTCTGTAATTAAGGAGCTCAAATCTAGAATGAGATAATAAAGAAGCAAAACAAATATATGATTAAAGTTTTTGTTAAGAGTCATTAAGAACAGAAATGTAGCAAAAGAACAGGGGCCTGAAGGACCTGTGTGATGGTCTCAGATGACTTTTAAGCGAAGAACTCAAGGATGAGGAGGAACCAGGCACGTCAGGAGCTGGAGGGAGCTTTCCTCCACGCAGAGAACCAGAGAACATGTTGATGGGAAGGCTGTGAGGCAAGCGAAGGGCGTTGGACAGAGGCAGAAGATACTGTCTCCAGAGAAAATGCCACTGACTGCGATGGCTGACTACGAATGAATCACAAGTGAAATAACATTTTCGGTAGGCTTGCAAAATAGATCTCTGACTACCTAAATGTTCTTTCTGTTGCTATACTATGTCATTCTCATTCCATTTCTTTTTTGGCTGGGATTTGTCTTATTTACCCATCCTCCATAGATAATTAGAAGATTTAACAATCTATAAAAATATTGAGTTACAAGTGCATGAATACATCAAATAGTTACCTGGCAGTTAATGAAAATGGATGAAATAATGTTTTAAGAGCTGAGACTCTCATAGGCTAATGTTTTCTTTGGCTTTTTGCAAAGAGCGAAGGGTGTAGTGTGTGTCCTTTACAGTACAGTGCTTGGGAGGAAAACATAGATAGTAGCATCTTTCATCCATAAACCTAACATTGAACTGTCTGCCCTTCCTTGTAGTCTCCTCATTTTTCTGTGGACGCAAATCTTGGCCTCTTGGATAATGCTTCAGACGTCAAATTATGTTAGTGGTGATTGCATTAAAGAAAGCTCTATTAGTCCAAATGGCTGCAATCAAACGATCCTACGCAAAACTTGTAGTTTCGGAACTTTTCTCACTTGATTCTCTGGTGTTGAATTTAACTATGAGTTCTCAGGAGTTTTCCTGCCTTTCCCCAGCCTTTGTTTTAAAAGCTAATGATTATATCTGAGTGCTTAGGTGCATAGGTTTTTTTCTGTCCACATGTCTGTGTTTCAAAAAGAACTTTGCTAAATCATGTTATTCTACAAACTTTTTCAGTGCCATATTTGTCTCTGTGTTATTTGTTCATCATAGAGAAGGAAATATTCTTAGACTTTGTCCATGAAATAAGTGAACAAATATAAATAATCAGAGCTCCCGTTAGGCGCTATGAGGAAAGTAGAGGGTGCTCTGAGCGGATAATTCTGTGACCTCTTTGGGTTGGCCCACCAAGAAAGGAATTTCTCTGTAGATGATTTAGGTATAATACTGAAAGGTAAAAAGTCAGCAAAGCCAAGTAGGGAATAAATGAAGACCTGAAGGACTTTATCTCTTTTAAAGATGGATGATTTTGTGTGCTACTGAGCTCTAACCAACATTTTCAGTGTCATCTGGGGGCACAAAACAAAATTTTGATCTGCTAATTATGGACTGTTGGGTCTGTGTAGGAAGGTGTGTGTGTATTTGCCTGGTTTTTAAGTGTGGCAGAGATAAACATGAAATGGGTGCAGAGTGATTATTCAGTATATAATTGGACATTGGTTTAATGTTTCTTTACCTTTCAGCTATTAGTGCTGTTGAGTTGTTGGAAGAAGTGAAAACAAGACGCCTGTAACGCTATTGGATGTTGAAGGCCAAGGGAAGCTAAACAGGAGCAGAGAGATGAAAGAATGTTGGAAAGAGGGCTGGGTAGTTAGTGTGATTATAGGAAAAGTTTGCTACATGCTCTTACTACTTCATAATTTATTTGGTGCTTATATATGAAGCCGTTGTCTGCACTGAAGAACTTCAAAATTTTTCTGCATTAGATCACTTTTAGTCTAATTTGATCTCAAGCAACATGTGTTTAGGTACCAGTAATTCCTGTGGGAGGCTCGCTGTATTTCACAGGCCTCACAGATGTGTGGCTGGGGAAGTAGCTTTCCAAATGCCTCGAGTTCTTTTGCTATCTTTAAATCTTTTGACAACCACAGGAAGTTGTATCAACTCTTTATTTTAAACATGTTAGAAAACTACAAAAGGAAAAGGAAGACGTGGTTGATGTTTACCTACTTATTTAGAAATGACTTTTTTTTTAAACAGGAAGTCAGTTTCCATATATTATCTGTTTTAAGCTGAAGCACCTAGATGGCATGAGTCCAAACTGAAAGCCAGGTTGAAAAAAGGATTGTCAAAATCTGTACATTGTATGACTTCAGGGAAGGGGAATAAAAGCAAAATATAGAAGATCAGAAAAATCCAACTTTTTTTCAATTTAAACCTATATAGGAAATGTGACCATATAATTTTAATTTTGTTTTTCTCATGCCCGTAACCATTTTTGTTTTTCCTTTCATGTGATCCTCTTTCAAAAAATATGAATGTTTCATTGAATTTTGAGTAATTGTAAATGATTCTCTATTTTGACATGGCTTTTCTAGCTTATTTAATCAAAATTTAATAATTTTCCTATGCGAATCCAATTAACAAAGCTTTGTTAGTTTAGCAAAATATTATTCATGCACCAAAGGAAAAATCAAGGTAAAATAAAATAGGTGTATAAGCTTAATGAGGGATGAAAGCTTCATGTATTATCTTCAGTTAAGGATTATCTCCATTAGTGGAAATGGGTTCAATGATAGTGTGTGTGACCAGGCTTTGTTTTGCACTGAACCTTAAAAATGTGTTATGATGATGCTGTTAACAGTGTACAATATGGTCCATTATAAATGCATTTAAAATCCAAGTTCATAGTACTTGGATATAAAAATAAGAATTTTATATGTTTTACAGAAAACGTATGTTTCAGAAGAGATGGGTGAAATTTGATGGCCTTAGCATTTCTTACTACAATAATGAAAGGGTAAGTACATTGTACATCCGTCAAAGATTGCTTTATGTGTACTAAGTGT